>JASDQU010373742.1:64045-76767 GCA_032191745.1 Picea mariana | reverse complement strand
ATGCTAGTGTCTACATCAATAATACATAATTTTTTTCCCTAATTGAAGTTCCATAGGATTTACAATGTAATTCCTCAATAATTAAGTTGTTTAAGTCTTGCATTGCAAGAGAAAACCTTAAGCCTTGTCAAGAACATCTTAATTTAGTTATGTATTAGATTCTACAGGTGCAAAAAAAAATTTGTGTTTAAGGTGTGTGCGCACGGGTAGAAGTAACAAGCACACTTGACCCTACGTCGCCACTCGACAACCAACAAGATGCAACCACGATGTTCAGCACAAGAAGACTGAAGGCACACAACGAGTAACTGCAACAATATGCGACCATAGGCATAAGGCGCACAACACAAACATTAAGACATACTGGGGGTGCACAGTAAGAACACAGAGGGAAGAATCCATGGTGTTAGGGTTACTATTTTTGCACAGGAAAGCAGGGCATTTAGTCTTATGTCTTCTCGAAAGAAGATTAGACAGGCTCCTGGCGGACTGCTCAGGCAGAAACTAGTAACCCGACCTAGGACAAGACGCAAGCAAGACGAACACAACAAGATGATCCCGACATATCACAGTGACAACAAGCAATAACGCCCCTAGACATAAGGCGTTTAGTATTATGTCTTCTCGAAAGAAGATTAGACAGGTTCCTGGTTGACTGCTCAGGCAAAAACTAATAAATCTTTTAAGGAGTCGCAGTAGTTGAAACTGTTCCTTTCAACAGCCCAAGACTACTGATACAGCTCAGAGTGTGTTGCAATAGTGGAAACTGTGCCTTTAAACAGCCTGAGACTCTTGATACGACACTGGATTCTTTACACAGAAAAATCACACACACAGACATATACACTAAGGTTACATGGAGGTGTCTACAAGGAACAACACCCGACACAAGCAAAACAAGTAATCAAATGATTACAACCAAGTACAATCATAAATGGACGCACGACCGCGGCCTGTATGGAAGGCGCAAGGCAGAATGGATTCAGACAACGACCCACTAAGTTTAGCATTATATAAATGAACCCAACCCTTTTTTCTAATTCATAATACTCCAAGGTGCTTAGATCAAGGATCTCATATTTTATAAATTATCAATTACTAAAGATTCAATAGCATTATCATAAGCCCACAATTTCGTTATAATTCCTATGATATCTAACACTAAAATATTAATGACGCTGCCACGACATATTAAACATGTTATGATTATATCACCATAACACCACCATATCTTTGCGTTTTAGAATAACATAACATTGCGATTAATATGATAATAATGTTCACTTAAATTGCTACCATCAACAAGGGAATCCTGATCTCATTACCATAAATTTAAAATTATAACGGAACCATAATATTAAACGACAGTCGTAAAACCAAAATATTAACCCACCGTGTAAACCATAAAATTAAACCCATTATTAAACCATAATACTAACCACTTGGTATTAAGCCACTTGATATTAAACCATAATATTAAATCCTAACATTAAACCCAACATTTACCCACTTAATATTAACCACAATATTAACCCGAATATTACAACGATACTACTAAACCCATATTAAAACGAGAATAGCATCCTATACTAAACGACAACATTTAACCGGAATATTAAAACCGCATATACAAGCCAAGAAATTAAACGTTAATAGAACCATATATTAACAACAACATTAAAACAGGAGTATTTAAGCAGCACCCTACAACCAAGATTAAAACAATAATTATGTATACACTATGCACATTCAATAATATTGCAATAATGTTTTCAAAGGAAACATAGTGTTCTTAATTTCGAAACTTCATACCCAATAATTACAATGGGAATGTATCATTATTTAAAACAGAATGATTCATTATTACACTCACAGGAATATATCAACATCCAGTTTGCGTGGAAGACAAATAAATGAAGTTAAAAGAGAATGATTCATTAACCTAACATTTCATTTCACTACATCCAAACAGAAAATATATAACATCGAGAGTTTAAGGACGGAACCCGTGCAGCTAAGAAGGCGAAAAGAACAGGCATAAAGAATAATAAAACCGTCAACCCCCAAAAGAAAAACGCAACTGTAATTATGCACATTCTGAAGGTGAAACGCAGACCCCAATAAATAGAGACGCAATGTAATGATGCCCATTCTGAAGGTGAACGCAGAGGTTTTAAATACAAAAAAAAACGTTGGGCAATAGATACATGCAGGAACCCAAATGTAAAACGCCCAATCCCAAATGTAAAACGAAATCAACAACCCACACCGATCTAATTTAAAATCTATTCTACAGCCCGCATATACAAGCCAAGAAATTAAACGTTAATAGAACCATATATTAACAGCAACATTAAAACAGGAGTATTTAAGCAGCACACTACAGCCAAGATTAAAACAATAATTCTGTATACACTATGCACATTCAATAATATTGCAATAATGTTTTCAAAGGAAACATAGTGTTCTTAATTTTGAAACTTCATACCCAATAATTACAATGGGAATGTATCATTATTTAAAACAAAACGATTCATTATTACACTCACGGGAATATATCAACATCCAGTTTGCGTGGAAGACAAATAAATGAAGTTAAAACAGAAAGATTCATTAACCTAACATTTCATTTTACTACATCCAAACAGAAAATATATAACATCAAGAGTTTAAAGACGAAACTCGCGCAGCTAAGAAGGTGCAAAGAACAGGCATAAAGAATAATAAAACCGTCGACCCCCAAAAGAAAAACGCAATTGTAGATACATACAAAAACGCAACTGTAGAAAAACGCAACTGCATAGGTTTTAAATACAAAAAAAAAACATTGGGCAATAGATACATGCAGGACCCCAAACGAAAAACGCCCAATCCCAAATGTAAAACGAAATCAACAGCCCAGAAGTAGTAGAATCCAACGAAGGCATGAAGCGAGAAGCAAAAGGTCTTTTTCAAAAATTAGTGTGACTGCATACCATAGACCTCCTCTCCTACTAACCCACATCGCGACCAAGATAAAAAATTATGACAAGGGATAAAAAATTATGACAAGTGATCTAAATTATCGGGGTCGACTCTCTTGAAGACCTGTGAGTGTGTGGAGTGTGTGGGGCAGCTCGCGCTAAGAAAGCGAGCTCGAAACCGAGATAAACCGCGGTGGTTGAGGAGGGCAATAGATACAGGAACCCAAAAGAAAAATGCCCAATCCCAAATGTAAAACGAAATCAACAGCGCACACAGATCTAATTTAAAATCTATTCTACAGAAGCGCAACACAGATTAACAATAAAATCAATTTTAAAATTTTAATTTAAAATCTATTTATTTTTAAAACACACACATAAAATTGCGCCCACACACATACAAAAATGGGTTTCAATACTTACAGTTGCGCTCGCTCCCCGGCTCCGACCAACGGAGACCACAGCGGCGAACACTGCGACCACAGCAGCGAACACAGCGAACACAGCGGCGAACAAAACGAACACTGCGACCACACAACAAACACCTACTAACACAGCGAACAACGACGAACACAGCAAACATCCCGACCACACAGCAAATAGCGAACACGTCGAACACAGCGAACACTGCGACCACAGCGGTGAACACGACACAAATTTGCGAAAATTGTTATACAGCCGATGTGTCGGTAATATATAAACACTCTTTTGGTCGAACGATAGTTCGGCCGAACAATATTTCGGCCGAACAATTGTTCGATCGAAAGATTATTTGGCCGAAAAGTTATTGCCGGAAAAAAAATATCCGTCCGACCAAATTTGTACACGCAAATCGAGGGGGATGTTATTGCACTATTCGATTTGACGTTTACGTTTTCGACCGAAAAATAGTTCGGGCGAAAATAATTCTTTCGGCCGAACAATATTATAAGTTCGGCCGAAAAAATGTTTTTCGGAATTTTGGAGACCTGATTGTCACGAAAGTGTAACCCACCTTCGTGATTTCACCTGTCAAAGGATCGTGGGGGAAATAGTGACGAATCCTAGGGAATTACAACCATTACTAATACTAGCCACTATCTAGACTATCATTTCCATGCATTTTATAGTGGGCCTACCGAAATATGGTAGAAAAATATTCCTCATGGTGGTAGTGAGCTTTTTCAAAATATGCTCACTTTTGTGCCTTATCACACCTATTTACACCTTCCATAGTTTCCCAATTCTTCGTGGATCAAATTTTTAAGTTACATGTCATGCCCACTTCCATTATGTCGAATCATGATTCCACATTAACCAGCAAAATGTAGTAGGATTTATTTAAACTACAATGTACACAATTGAAAATGAGTGCAACCTATCACCCCCAAATTGATGGTCAAATAGAAGCATTCAACAACTACTTGGAAACTTATTTGAGATGCTTTGTCTCGAACCAACAACACTTGTGGGATTAGTGGTTAGCCCTTGTAGAATAGTGGTACAATATCACTTATCATGGCACCACCAAAATTTCACCATATGAAACATCCCCCTCGGTGGATTTCTATGTATCAAGCACATCCAAGGTTTGGCAAATCTAACACATGTGTGCTTAATTCCATAAAAACCATTCTCCACAAATTTAAGAATAATCTTCCTTTGGCTCAAAATATAATTAATCAATAGTCTGAAAAAACATCACTTTGATCATTCTTTTGCAAAATGATATTAGGTGTTTCTTCATCTCCATCCCTATAAGTAGAGCTCTCTTAAATACAAGGTCCACCAGAAGAACCAAAGTTCTATGGATGCTATCAGATCCTCTAGCGCATTGAACAAGTTGCCTATTGATTATATCTTCCTACTAAATCCAAGATCCATCTAGTCTTCCATGTGTCCTATTTGAACAATGTTACAGGGATGAGTTGCCAAGTTTAGACTAACCTTCTAGAACTTGATGAATAATGGTCCATTTGGTTACATCCATAAGTAGTACTACACATGATAGAGCATTGATATAGGATATTCAAAAAGTATTAATACAGTGGAAGGATATGCAGTCTAAAGATGCCACTTAGAAGTTAGTGGTGATTTTATAATAGTTTCCACACGTCCATCCTTAAGGACAATGTTTCTTTTGAAAGGGGGTGCTATGTTAGGGTTCTATCCTAACCTCTCTATTTTGGAGTACTTAATATTTAATCAGTCAATATACAAGGCCATATTCTTTGAACAAGGATCATTAAATGGTTAGTGGTTAATTACTTAATGTAAAAGAGTCACATTTTTTAAATAAGGTCCCCTCGGTGGTTGGTACTCATCAATCATAGGATGATCTGGATTATTTTCGGCACGGAATGAGAGAGAATATATAATAAATAAATGTAGAGAGATATCTCAAATATCCAATATTATAATAGAAATGTATCAGAGATGCAACCATAAACATAGATATATAGTAATACACAATTTTCTATTAATGAGCGAAAATGTACAAAGGTTGTAAAATACAGAGTGAAAGACTCGCTAGAATGGTGGCAACTTATCTCTGAGAAGAAATGTGACGTATACTCACGTCCATGAGAAGATGATCTTACAATGAGGCTGCAAAGGAATTTTTATCATAAATAAAATCCAAAACCCTAACCCCGGAAGATGAAAAGCCAACAGTTTTGTGGACCCCATTTTGGGTAGTTTGGTGTATCAACTTCTCGAGAGCGTAACTTTGGCATACGATCTTCGTTTGGGGTGCACGATAGCTTGTTGGAAAGGTATCGTCGAGGAGATTCATTTTGGGGGCTCAATAAGAGCCTTTGGCTGCCATAAAGATCATCAATCCCAAAAATCCTTCATTTAGGCCCTCAAAACGGCCCCAGAAGTTAAAAACTGCTAAAAATAGTAAATTACAAAAAATGCTAGAAAATTGTTTTGAGCTAATTGAAAAAGGAGGGTGGCCACCGATATACACATATATCAACCCTCCCTCCTTAGGAATAAATTGTCTCCATTGTATTGAGTTCTCGGGGGAGAGAGAAAAGCGGTTGTTGAATCTACATCTTGATGAGTTGTTGGCCTTGTTGGAGAAGTTGCGCTGCTTAGCTTTTTGAAGGTTGTCACGAGCCTGTGGCTGGAAGGGTTGGACCTTTTTAGCCAGTCTGGATACATGAGATGTTTGTGTGAAGAAGGAATATTTGTGCTTTTTTGTAGTCTTGTCAACCTGCTTCTGTTGGATAGAAGGTGTTTGGGCCAAGGCTGTAGTGGTTGCAGTATCCTTCTGTTCACCTTTTGAACAGATTATGAAGAAGCTAAATTTTGTAGTATGAGATACTACCTTGCGGATCTGTTTAGGTGGGACAGTAGTCAGAACCACCTCTGGTATCCTGTAGAGATGACCCCCCAGAGTAACAATGACACTATGGGGTCGAGACTCATAGATAAAATGGCACTTCCACATATATGGTTGGCCCAAGAGAACAACACGGACATCCAGCAGGGCAATATCACACAATACCTCATCCTTGAAGGGCTAGATGTCGTATGAAAATCGACACCACTGGCTGACAAAGATATCTCGTCCCCGGTGAAGCCACCCAATGTTGTATGGTTGTGGGTGTGGTGTTGTCGGCAATCCCAACTATTTGATGACCTCTGCTGAGATGAGGTTCTTCTGGCTTCCGCTATCAACAATAAAATGCAATGGGGTCCCCTTCACCCACATCTGTTAATGAAAAAGGCACTCCCCCTCTTCATGATCCATTGGTTCGTATGGTTGAATTGTTGTGGTCACGACAATAGCAGTGGGGTCTGCGTCCATGATTTGTCTTATGTCGGTATTTTCTAAATCAAATTCTGAATCAGGGTTCGGTTCCTTGTCTTTGATTTTGGCCACCAATGATTGTTTTGAGCGACATTCATTGGTGTTGTGCCAGGGTATTTTTTGGAAATCACACCATTTTCTGGTGTCCTTCTTCGTCTTCACATGACCCTTCTTTTCCTGTGGATTGGCTTGGGTTTTGGGAGACTCTTTGTTAGGGTCGTCTTTATCATACTTTGGTTGTTGCGTATTTGTAGACCCGAACTATCATTTTTTCTGGTGCTTAAATTTCTGCTCGATTTTAACAGCATATCGATAAGCAAGACTGAGTGATAAGATATCCAGAAAATCCATTTCATTTTGGATGTATCTGTGTAGAGCCCCGTGGTATTTCAGAACCAAATGTCGTTCGGAGGATTTGATAATTAGCTTGGTGCGCAAGGTATGTAAGCTTGGCCCCTCTCTTTCTACAGTGTTTTCCATCTCATATACTAGTCCTCATAGTTTCCAATAGGGTAATAATGTTACTTTACCACGTCCACAAAAAAATATCAAGTGGGATTGGCCCCATATATTCCAAACTCTTCTGTGAACTTTTCTCCCAATAATTTTCCCACCAATGTTTGAAATGGGGGAGATCTTTAAGGAGTGCGAAGGTGATCTTTTCCCTGTCGGAAAAATGGTGAACAGATAGATAAACTTCTAACAGATTTAACCACTTGTCGAGGGCATCCACATCTATTTGACCTTCAAATATGGGATTATCAAAATTAACTTGTACCTTGAAAGAAGAGGTGATTCCAAAGTGGTTGTTTGATGAAGATGTGCCTGTTGATATCGGTAGGCTTGAAGGATGTGGGAAAAATTCTCCATCATTTCGTCCCTCTGTCATGTGAGAACTTTCTCAAGCAACAGATTGATAGTAATCGTCTTCTCCGTCATTTTTCTTTTCTTCCTCCATAGGGGGTTTCTTGGGTGTGTGAGAAATTTTCTTCAAGAGAGACAATCTCGAGACCCAACTTGCTATACTCGTACCTCGTCGGGGACTTGCACTGAAAAAAATGATCAACAACAGCCTGCTCTGATACTGCTGATCCGAATTATTTTTGGCACAGAATGAGAGCAGAGAGATAATAAAGAAATGTACAGAGATATCTCAGATATCCAATATTATAACATAAATGTATCATAGATGCAACCATAAACACAGATATACAATAATACTCAATTTTCTATCAATGAGCAAAAATGTACAGAATGTAAAATAGAGAGTGAAAGACTCGCTAGAATGGTGGCAACTTATCTATGAGAAGAGATGTGACGACTACTCGCATCCGTGAGAAGATGATATTACAATGAGGCTCCAAAGGAATTTTTATCATAAATAAAATCCAAAACCCTAACCCCAGAAGATGAAAAGCCAACAGTTTTGTGGACCCCGTTTTGGCTAGTTTGGTGTATCAACTTCCCAGGGGCGTAACTTTGTCATATGATCACCGTTTAGGGTGCACGGCATCTTGTTGGGATGGTATCGTCGAGAAGATTCATTTTGGGGGCTCAATAAAAGCCTTTAGTTGGCACTGAAAAGCTCAATCCTGAAAAACCTTCATTTATGCCCTCAAAAATGGCCCCAAAAGTTAAAAACTGCTAAAAATAGTAAATTACCAAAATTGCCAGAAAACTATTTTGAGCCAATTGGAAAAGGTGGGTGGCCATCGATATCCACCTAGATCATAGGAACACACGTATTTAAGGTTTTTCTAGTAAGAAACTATTTATAGTGATAGAAGGCTATGCGATTGTTTGTTAAGAATTATTATTATTAAGAAGTTTCATTCTAGGAGACAGATTGAGTTAGCAAAGAAGTCGACCAAGAATTGTTGATAGTCAACCTAAATGGGAAAAATAAATACCAAGTGACTTGGGTGGTGTTCTCTATCCTTTGGTATGGGACATTGTATGAGTAAAAGCACACCTTGGTGATTTGTAGAAGATTGTGCGATGACATAGAGATATGGTGGGGATCGTTGGTTAGAGTTGGCATAAGTGTTGGTGAAAATGTGCCTAAGGCATGGAATTTGTTTGAGGTGACTCATTCTACTTGGAGAACTTTATACATCTCATTGGGACATTTGAGGAGTGTAGTCACATTAACCATACTCATTGTGGATGTTGAGTTGTGTTGAGATGACTTGATACAGGGAGGTGAGTTGAGGAATTTCCTTTGTTTGGAGGATTGTGCAGACATGTTGACTGGAGAATGAAGAGATTTCTTGGGAATAAGAGTTTCTCTTGATTTGGGAAGCATGGTTTAGGGTGAATCCTAACCATTCTAAGGCATATAGAGGTAGACACAGTCGCATCATCGAGTGATGGAGTAGTGACGCAAAGGCAATCTTGATGCATATTTCTTGGGGAATATTGACTAATTGTGCCATGAGGTGGACAATGGAGCGTAGTTGCCAAGATGACTTTGCTTTGGGTTGACTTGATAGTGAAACAAGGTGAGGGATGACCTTTCCTTGATCTGAGATCGTTGTGTGGATGGACTAAATTGCGAAAGGAAGTGACCAATTTTTGCATGAGGGTGTGTGGGCTCAAGGAGCATGAAAATTGGACTAGCCATTCAACTAGTTCACAACCTAGGTTAGAACAAGAGAATGACAAGGGGTTCAAGAGTATGAACGTGTCAGTAGGTTTGAAGTGAAACACTTAGACAATGTGGAGGATCTCCTTGATGAAGATCGCACGATGGAAACAATGATGAAGTAAGGATGGACACTTTCCTTAGTCTTTGAGATTAGATAGGGTGATGGAAGGTTGCAAATATAAAAGACTAAGTTTGGGCATGAGGATGTGAATGATCAAGGATTGGGTGTGATGATTGGATTAGATACCCAACCAGTTCAATATGTGGGGGTTGACAGTGTGAGAAGACATGATCGAATTGGTTGAAGTATGGACACAACAACAAGATCACAAGAGTTCAACACTTAGGAAAAATTTTGAAGTGAAGTGAGCATCAATTAGTTGTAGCAGGAAGCACCAATAGAAAAGGAAAACAACAACAAGGAAACAACATCACAACAAGATAGTGCAACAGAATTAGGTGAATTCCATCATTGGATTTGGGTGAAGTGACCACATTTACTTAGGAAACATATCATGTGAAGTTGGATGCAGTAAAATTTGGTTTGTGGAAACTTTGGGTTTCCACTTTGCAAGGAAACTTGGGGTTTCTAGTTGGGCAGAATTTGGGGTTTCTGATTGGCATGAAACTTGGGGTTTCCAGCAGACTTAGTTGCAGTAGAGGCATAAGTTTTGGAAAAGACTTGGAGATTTCATATTGTTTGGATGTTGTCGGGGATGAAAATGACTTTAGGTGGGGGAGGATGTAATGTCTTGGCATATTAGATAAAGCGTGCGCACTTCCACCATAGTTTGAATCAGGAAAGAAGGACGCTTGGTGTGAATTAAGAAACATACATCTTCATATAGGGGAGATTTGGGGTTCATTGGGTGCACGACGTGCCAAGAAACGAGTCCACCCAAGTTTCCTTGCGACACAAGTCAAATGACAGACTGTTTGACGAAGGGTTGAGGTAAATACTTGGGTGCTCCACTAAATGGAGGAATTGGCTAAGGCATGGGGGGAAACTTAGGATATTCATCCCAAATCACGAAATGGGAGCACGCACCCAATAGGACAAGTTGGTTCCACGGATCGGGCGCGTTGACATGAGGGGCACAATAAGGTTGGTCTTGATGGCCCCAAAGGGAACGATGGTTGATGAGTGATGGGATTGTTTGGGAAACTGAGTCCACAAAGGGGCATGACGATTTGTTTGGAAATGGGTTCATGAAGGGGCGTTACACTCCCAAAGGACACAATGGTTCTTGATGGTGACCCTTGGAGAGATTATAAGAGATCAAGGTTGCACAACCAAGGAAGGAAAGTTTTGGCAAGACAAGGAGAGAAAGAGAGATTTATGATTATGAGGAAAACTAAGAGGGAAATATCCCTCAAGGACCCAAGTCACTCCACTTGGAAGGACTTGTGTTTCCTTGAGGTGAATTTCTTGGACAAAGATGGGAAATTTTCTCTCAGGAAGATTTTGGCTAAGTCTAGAAACATAGGCTTGTTGGAGGCATGTGTGAGGCAAAACCAAAAACTATGAAGTTTGTGTAAATGAAGAGGAAGAGTCTGCAAAAAAGAAGAGACAACAAATATTTGGTTGGAGGCACATTGGATCTGCACCATAGATGGTTGTGGATATGGTTGTGATGGAGAGTCTTGGTGAGATGAGGCGATTTGTTTGGCTCCTTCTTGTTGTAAACAGAGTCAGTAGCTCTCATGTTGTAATTGTTTCTCATATAACAAGACTTATCCAGGTGTTAGGCGTGGTTCATGCTACCCACACTGTACCTATGTTTTTCTTTTGTTTGTTCCACAATTCTCTTGGTTTCTAATGGATGTATGCTTATATATGACTAAGTGTTAAGAATTTAACAAATGTCTAAGTATACAAAAGTTGCACTAGAGTAGGAGTATGACTCATCAATATCCTAGAACGTAGTATGGGTACGCTCTAGGTGAAGAGGTGTATTTTAGATGAAGTAACCTTGGTGTTTCCAAGAAGCCAAGTGTGAAATGTTGTGGTGTCACACACCCTTAGAAGGTGTTGTAAGGTACCAGATCTATTATAATAAATGAAAACAAAAATATTGCAGAGAATAACAGAGAAACATTTCCAATGAAGAAAACATCAGGTTAAATAACCAAAGTACAATATCTCCTACAAATTATGGTTTAATGTACTCAACATATTGTCTCAATTGCATGAGGACATGTACTCAAAATAGTATGGGTATGCTCTAGGTAAAGAGGTGTAGTTCATATGAAGTAACCTTGGTTCTTCCAAGCATCCAAGTGTGAAATGTTGTGGGAGGACCCCAACCTCCTACGAGCTATACTTGGAAGCAAGATACTTTGTAGTATAAAGGGTTCATTTTTCTAGTGTAAAATTCAACTTTACAACAAAGGGCATTGAAAAAGTTTCATTCATTCCCTATATCGGGTCACTTGGATTTGAAAAAATTGATGAACAAGCTAAGCGCTCTTTATTTTGGGAAGGAATGAAAAAGGACATATGAAATTGTATAGTTAAATGTGAATCTTGTCAAAGGATGAAGGGGGAAATAGTGAAGACTCCTGGGGCATTACAACCATTATTAATACCAACCACTATCTAGACTTGCATTTCCATGCATTTTATAGTGGGCCTCCCGAAATATGGTAGCAAATTATTCCCCATGGTGGTAGTGATTTATTTTCCAAAATATGCTCACTTTTGTTCCTTATCACACATATTTACACCTTCCGTGGTTTCCCAAGTCTTCGTACCATGGCATGCCCACTTCCATTACGTCAAATCATGATTCCACATTAACCAACAAAATATAGTAGGATTTATTTAAACTACAATGCACACAATTGAAAACGAGTGCAACCTATCACCCCAAAATTGATGGTCAAATAGAAGCAATGAACAACTGCTTGGAAACTTATTTGAGATGCTTTTCCTCGAACCAACAACACTGGTGGGATTAGTGGTTAGCCCTTGTAGAATAGTGGTACAATATCACTTATCATGGCACCACCAAAATGTCACCATATGAAACATCCCCCTCATTGGATTTGTATGTATCAAGCACATCCAAGGTTTGGGAAATATAACACATGTGTGCTTAATTCCATAGAAACCATTCTCCAAAAACTTAAGAATAATCTTCCTTTGGCTCAAAATATAATTAATCAATAGTCTGAAAAACATCACTTTGATCATTCTTTTGCAAAATGATATTAGGTGTTTCTTCATCTCCATCCCTATAAGTAGAGCTCTCTTAAATACAAGGTCCACCAGAAGAACCAAAGTTCTATGGATGCTATCAGATCCTCTAGC
>JASDQU010373742.1:30132-44668 GCA_032191745.1 Picea mariana | reverse complement strand
TCTTAGTTTGCCTCATAATCGTAGAGCTCTCTTTCTCTCCTTGTCTTGCCAAAAACTGCCTTCCTTGGTTGTGCAACCTTTTTCTCTTATAATATCTCCAAAGGCCACCATCATGAACCATCATGTCCTTTGGGAGTGTCACACCCCTTTGTGAACCCATTTCCAAACAAATTTTCATTCCCCTTCATGGACTCAGTTTCCCAAACGAACCCATCACTCATAAACCATCATTCCCTTTGGGACTGGCATGCCAAACCTTGGTGTGCCCTTCATGTCAGTGTGCCCCATCCGTCGAACCGATTTGTCCTCTTGGGTGTGTGCTCCCCTTACATGAGTTAGGATGAATCTCCTAAGTGCGCCCCCCATGCCTTAGCCAATTCCTCCATTTGGTGGGGCAGCTAAGTCTTTCCCTCAACCCTTCGTCAAACCATCCTTCATTTGACTTGTGTCGCAAGGGAACTTAGGTGGAGTCATTCCTTGGCACGTCATGCACCCAAGGAACCCCAAATATCCCCTATACGAAGACATATGTTTCTTCATTCACACCAAGCATCCTTCTTTTGTGATTCACACTATGGTGGAAGTGTGCATGCTTGAGCTAAGCTCTGAAGGAATTACATCCTCCCCCACCTCAAGTCATTTTCATCCCTGAAAACATCCAAAAAATATGCAATCTCCAAGTCTCTTCTAAAACTCATGCTTCCACTACAACTACGTCTGCTAGAAACCCCAAGTTTCATGCTAATCAGAAACCCCAAATTCTACCAAACTAGAAACCCCAAGTTTCCTTGTGAAGTGGAAACCCAAAGTTTCCACAAACCAAATTGTACTGCACCCAAATTCACATGATATGTTTTCTAAGTAAATGTGGTCACTTCACCCAACTCCAAGGATGAAATTGACCTAATTCTGTTGCACTATCTCATGGTGATGTTGTTTCCTTTCTATTGTTTATTTCCATTTCTATTGGCGTTTCTTTCTACAACTAATTGTTGCCCACTTCACTTCAAAAATTTTCCTAAGTGTTGAACTCTTGTGATCTTGTTGTTGCGCCCATACTTCAACCAATTTGACCATGTATTCACACACTGTCGACCTCAACATCGCGAACTGGTTGGGTAGCTAATCCAACCATCACGCCCAATCCATGAGCATTCAAATCTTCATTCCCGAACTTAGTCTTTTCTATTCACAACCTTCCATCACCCTGTTCAATATCAAAGACTAAGGAAAGTGTCCATCCTTGCCTCATCGTTGTTTCCATCATGCGATCTTCGTCAATGAGATCCTCCACATTTTCTAAGTGTTTCACTTTGAACCTACTAACACGTCCGTACTCTTGAACCCATTGTCATGTTGTTTTTCTCACCTAGGTCATGAACTGGTTGAATGGCTAGTCCAATTGTCATGCTCCTTGAGCCCGCACACCCTCATGCACAAATTAGTCACTTCCTTTCACAATTTAGTCCATCCACACAACGATCTCAGATCAAGGAAAGCTTGTCCCTCACCTTGTTGCACTATGAATTCAACCCAAAGCAAAGTCATCATGGTGACTACTCTCCATTGTCCACCTCATGGAACAATTAGTCAATATTCCCCAAGAAATATGCATCAATATTGTCTTTGCCTCACCACTCCATCACTCGGCGATGCAACTTTGTCTACCTCTCTATGCCTTAGAATGGTTAGGCTTCACCCTCAACCATGCTTCCCAAAGCAAGAGAAACGCACATGCCCAAGAAATCTCTTCATGCTCCAGTCAACATGTCTGCACAATCCTCCAAACGAAGGAAATTCTTCAACTCACCTCCCTCTATCAAGTCACCTTAACACAACTCAACATCCACAATGAGTATGGTCAATGTTCCTACACCCCTCAAATATGCCAACAAGCTGGCTAAAGTGCTCCAAGTAGAATGAGTCACCTCAAACAAATTCCATGCCTTAAGAACATTTGCACCAACACTTCTGCTAACTCTAACCAACGATCCCCACCAGATCTCTATGTCATCGCATAATCTTTCACAAGTCAGCAAGGTGTGCTTTTACTCATACAATATCCCATACCAAAGGAGTGAGAACACCACCCAAGTCACTTGTTTTGCATTCTTCCTATTTAGGTTGATTATCAACAATTCTTAGTCGACTTCTTTTCTAACTCCATCTATCTCCTAGAATGAAAATTCCTTGCACCTTTTGCAAGAAACCAACTTTGGAGTTGTCATCGTGACTGTCAAGTCATTGCATGACCCAATAAATATAGTTAAGGAACAAAAAACGAGGGTGTCTCACCAATTCTCTCAAATAGGAACGTCCAGGCCTCACTGCCTACTTCACCGCAACGACTTGTCCAACCCGCCTCATCAAAGAGTTAGGAAGATTCTCCAAGACACCTCCATGGTTGCATTCAAATCTATCTAAGTCCACCACAAGACTCATCCAAGCAGGTTGCCCCAAGCTCTTCAAACAGTCTCCCAACCAAGGAATCCCACACTACTGCAAGAATTCTTCAAATATACACCACTTGATTCACCCTCAAGCCTACTGATTTTTACTGAGGAAATGAAATTCAATTGAAACACGAAGTCATCTATCTTCGTTTCAAAGAACTCGCTGCAACACTTGGAAAATTAAAGAAATTAAGACAACCATACCTTTCTCAATGGTATCCGTCACTGCAACCATGTTGCAAATCTGTTATCTTGGGTCTTCACTCCAAAGCAATTGTTTCTCTGAATGAGCTCACCTTGACCACCATTCGCAACTGCACAAGCTTGCAGAACCTTCACTACGATACAAGGCTGAGTCCATCTATGCACTTCCAAAATCCTTCTAAGTTCCAAACTTCACATGCAAATGGACAAACACATCTCTAATGCCTTTCCATCTCCACACATTGACTACTTCTGCTTCAAGTCACCATGCAACCACCACCTAACTGCCAAGCCATACTATTGTGAGAAAACTGTTGTAACTCTGCAAATCGCTATCTCGTTCGAAGGTTACAGTCTACCCATTGTCCAACAACTCAGCTCAACTCAACTATTGTTCTTGGCGATGCATGTCATGAAGATGTCATGATGGAAACATTCCCAACCAAATACCTACTACAAAGATGCTATAGGTTTCCCCAGGTCATCCAATGCACCCAAGCGCTTCACCTTGCTTCAACCCATAACTAGTCCCCCTTAGCGATCACTTATGCAATCACCCTTTGCATTTCTCTTCTGTGATCACTTATGCAGTTATATCTTTGACAATTCATGCGATAGATCTCATGTTCAACTTCCTTTCCCAAGTGCTCGGTTCACCCACGAAATCTGCGCTTTATCTCTCCAATGTGTGCACAACAGGTTCGACATTGAATTCTGTCACACATCAACCAACCAATTATGCCTCTGCCTCTGCAATCAAGTGTGCGACAAGTTTTGCGATGAAATTTTTGATGAGTTCTGCGATCACACACCCTGTCCAAGTGCTTCTTTTCACCACAAACTATGCTCTCGGTTTGCACAAGGTGTGAGCTCAACTCAAAAATCTCATCACAGTGTCAACCGAACCTTTGTCATAAGTTTGATGCAAAGTATGCGATGAACAAGTTCGCTACACTAAACCATTCACGAAGTCTACGAACGTTCTCACTGAACTACCTTTGCAACAAATTGTCTTCAAAGTTTTCTCCGATACCATCTATTGTGGAGATAATGGTGAAGATCTCCCCAAACCTTCTCCAAAATCTACAATGAATCAACTCTAATACTATCTATCACATCCCCAGAACATGTCTTGCGATCATGCACCTCTTGAGGCATGCGACACTCCAATGTTTCATGCTTGTCTTCCTATAAACACCAAGGTTACTTTGTTCGGACTATGCCTCTTTACCTAGAGCATACCCATACTCCATTCTAGGCTACCAACGGGTCACACTCCTACTCTAGTGCAACTCTTACTTATAAATTTGTTAACTTCTTAACACTTAGTCATATATAAGCATACATCCATGAGAAACAAAGAGAATTGTGGAACAAAACAAATACAAAAATAAATATAGTGTGGGTGGAACGAACCATACCTAACACCCAAATAATTCTTTTTGTATGAAAAACAATTACAACACGAGCATAGCTGGATCCATTTACAATAGGGTGGAGTCAAATGAATCACCTCACCTCACCAAGACACTCATACACAGATCATCACTAAGACTCTCTGTCGCAACCATCTCCACAAACCCTTGTGTTGCACCTCCGACTACCTCCAATTGTAGACTTGTTGTCTCTTCTTTTCTATAGACTCTATCTAGTCATTTATGCAAACTTCACAGATTTTGGTTCTACCTCACACATGCCTTCGACAAGCCCATGTTTCCATACTTAGCCAAAAACTTACCAAGAGAAACTCTCTTATCTTTGTCCCATAATTCCACCTTAAGGAAACACAAGTCCTCCCAAATGGAGTGACTTGGCTCCTTGAGGGAGCTCTCCCTCTTCGTCTACCTCAAAATCACAAAGCTCTCTTTCTCTCCTTGTCTTGCCAAAACTTTCCTTCCTTGGTTGTGCACCCTTTTTCTGTTATAGGCTCTCCAAAAGTCACAATCATGAACCATCATGTCCTTTGGGGGAGTTGCTCCCCTTTGTGAACCCATGTCCAAACAACTCATTGCACTTGTTCATGGACCCGGTCGCCCAAACGAACCCCTGTGCTGGTCAATCATCACGCCCCTTGGGACCGACACACCCAACCTTGTTGCACCCCTCATGTTGGAATGCTCCATCTGTTGAACCAGCTTATCCTCTTGGGTGCACACGTCCCTTAGGTGATTTGGGATAACTCTCCTTAGTGCAACCCCCATACCTTAGCTGATTCGTTTGTTCGATGGAGCTCCCAAGTTTTTACCTCAACCCTTCGTCAAACCATTTGTCATCTGACTTGTGTTGCAAGGAAACTTGGGTGGAGTAGTTCTTTGGCATGTCACATGCCCAACGAACCCAAACTCTCTCTCATATGAAGACATATGTTTCTTCAGTCACATTGAACATCCTGCCTTCTTAATTCAGACTATGGTGGAAGTGCATGTGCCAGAGCTAAGCTCCCAAGGCCTTACAAATCTGGGAAAGAAATCACAACTAAGAACGACTCTCAAACATGTCTTCACTTTACACCATCAAAAGACATAAAACAAACATCTTGCGGGGAATAAATCTCTAAACCATTATTCCTTAGCCAAATATTAAGGAAAAAAAATTTGCATGAAACACAAAAGAGTAGAAGCCATTACAAGGTTAAACACAATTGCATAAACAATAAACACCAAGGAAACCAAAAATATAGAAACCCTACTAGATTTTAGACATGGAAAAAAAAATTTCTCCTACAAAAACCATAAAATACCTAAATTATCAAAACTTTAGCATATTACATAATTTCTTACAAACTCGATAACCATTAATACTCTACAATGAAACACTTATTGATCTATGAAAACCAATAACCATCAAGGAAAGTCCCGAGAAAAAAAAATATAGATACCCTAATAACGCTCAACCATATCTAATATATGATAATCCTATTAAAATCGATGCAAAGAAAAAATATTACCGAAAATGGTCCTTCGAACACTTGTCAAAATTTAAACAGAAGGAACAAAAATTCTTCCAAGGAAAACAACATTTGTATTCTTACAAAGAAATAAAAAAGCTCAAGATACCATAGCTATAAAAGAAAATATCTTGAAAAGTATTGCAATAAGAGAGAAAACTAAAGCACAAATATGAGGATTATGCGAACTTGGATCGTTTTAGGTCTTTCTGGATGGATATATCTCTAGGCATCTAATCCCATATGAAATTGTTTGAAATCTTCATAATTGGACAACTCTAAGGATGGTCCTCTAAGGGGAAAATGCTCAGCGGTAAAACCCTGGATAGAGGGATAGGGTTTGGCGAAGACAGGAGGTAGAGAGATGACAGGATCTACAAGTGGATTACAAGTGTGTCCACTTGGAGTACACATGTGTCCACATGTCTAACATATGGCAGACAGGTCTAAGTGTCAGAGGATTGAAGATAGGATATGGATAAAACATCAGATCACATGTGTCAACATTTGAGTGGCTCTGGACAAACGATGATGCTATGAGGGGAACCATCCCCTTAAATAACATCTTCGACGTAATTATACTTGTTGTTGAGTATGTATATATCAGTCGATTTATCAAAATTTATGCAAATTTTCCAAAGTTTTATGTTAGTGAATGAATTTCTTTATTTTCCTGCAATTTTAAAATGGAGTTATCTATCATACCATTGGTTAGATAATGTGAACTCTTATTTCCTAGACAATGACCACTTTGATGGGATTTGTAATATGGTTTAATGTGTTGGAAAGTCTTTCAAATCTATAAGTATTTGTTGTCAGTCTGAGAGACTTTGCACTTACCGACATAGTTTAATTAGTAACTATTATTGGAATCTAGCAGCCCGAAATCACATTTTTATAATATTCAAATCCTTGTTTTGAATGCATAAATCGATTTAGCACCCTTAAAAACCCTAAAAACACCCGTTGTATACAATCTCAACATAAATATGAAATTCCAACTATTTTTTAAATTTATAACTAGATTTTAGAGAAAGCCCATTAAAAAAAGTCAAAAGCGATATAGTTGTATAGATGGTAACATTCAATGCATTGAAGCAAACCAACACATGCTACTATGGTAGCATTGAACTCTCAAATAATACTAAACAAACGACCATCCTTATATTACGAAGGGTTGCTGATTGCACAATCTTGTTTTATAGTACGAGGGTCTGCTGATTGCACAATCTTGTTTTATATAACATTTTGCATTTTTTTATCCACTCAAGTCAACGCCCATGCGTTTTTTTTTTCAGAAAGCAAAAAATCTAGTGACTAGTCGACAGCCAAGGTGGGAGTGGTTTCAAGCGGTGAGCTATATTTTAAAATAAGAAATGGTAAACATGGCGAAGGTTATCCTTCCCATCCAACCTTACTAGACAACGTGTTCACTCGGCAACGTAGGGGACTCACCCCTCAAGAACGTGTAACACGTTCTCTTTCTTTCACGTATGGATTTACACATCATTCCACGCCCCCTCACGACTTCTCGTTGGCCATAGGATTTCCTCGCTTCAGCGTTTCAGTGTAATCCATCCTCACTGCCTTTGGATCTCTTAGGCTTCATTCGAATTCCGGTGTATTCTAAACGTTTTTGGATCAGGATGGAAAGATAGTTATACTTGAAAACTCTATCACCTCCTTAGTTTCGTAACTTTTTCACATATAGATTTGGGAATCTGGATCATAACATTGACATTTCTATGGTGTATAAACAAATATTTTCATTTTTTTCAATTTGGTTAGAAATTTAGAAAAATAAATGAAATCACATATTGTTAGGGTTGAAATTACATGTTTAGAGTGTTTTGGAAAATTGTGAGAACCTTAAATTTATTTATACAATAAAAAAATACTCCATCTAAACAAACATTGTAAATTTGAAATTCCATCCATAATTAATTTAGTGATCCACCAAAATAAAAATAAAAATAGAACATTTAGAATAAGTAGTTTGCTTCTATCAACTTCTAAAGATTGTAAATTTGAAATTTCATCCATAATTAATTTAGTGATCCATCAAAAAAAAAAGTATATCCAATGAAAAAAAAAAAAAATAGAACTTTTAGAATACCTAGTTTGCTTCTATCAACTTCTTTGTTTGGTACCCTTTTCACATATAGATTTGGGAATATGGACCACCAAAGCCACATTTTTTTTGTCAGGACAAAAACAAAAATTAGAGATTCAATTTCTCTTTGTAGAGAGACAATGGAATAATCGAGAACAATTCCATTAACAATGGAGGATCGAGTACACGAGTTAGACCCCTCCCTCTAAGGTTGTTGAACTATATTTCTCTCCTCTGCAGATCCATCGAGGATTCCATCAAATTTTACAAAGGCGCCATTGGTTTTGTTTGCGTTAAAAGACTCGGATCCTTTGGATTTGATGGAGCCTGGTAACTACATCTCTTACTACTATGAAAATTATGCATACAGGGCTTTCAGAGCATCTTCAACTAATCAGTTTCTATTAATTTTGCAGGTTGTTTAATTACGTAATAGGCATCCATCTTCTGCAATCCCAGGACCCATAAAATCTACCAAGAAACTAAAATCAATCACATCTCTGTTAGGCAACAGAAGCAAAACATAGCATATAACATAACATAAAATAAGCAAGATCAAACACGCATTAAAACAAGCACATCAATCATACACTTACACAATGATTTATGTGGAAACCCAAATCCGGAAAAAACCATGGGCAATGATTATCGGTCTTCTTATTATTCATGGGAGAATTGTAATAGCCTTCATAGGCATACAACCATCCTCTCCTCTCACAATGTACTCGCTTGCACTCGCATTGTACTCTACCTCTATGGGTATGCTCGTATATATAACATCTATCACTCAGTTACACAGACTGATCATGAATAGATCACATAGTTACATGAACACTTCATAAATAGATTGCATGCATGCACATGTGCATGTGCATGTGAACGAATGAGGAAATTCGTTGGCATGTTTCTAACAATCTCCACCTTGAAAACAATTTACCTGATATATCATGCCCTTAATTAATTCATCCATCACTTTTCCTGCAAGAGAAGCCAAACACCATCATAGCTCTACAACTTCTCTGACAATACCGTTACGTGAACATGCGTGAAGGATTCACTCCAGTATGGACCATTCTGTCTCCATTAGTAACATGTCTAATAAACCAATGTACTTGTCCAAATCTCATAAATCATAACCATAGACCAAATCACTGCAACCACTGTAGGTGATACTTGTGCTTATGTGTTTGAAGAACCCATTTCCATGCTCTTGACCTGGTTTTTCCATCTATCTACTGAAAACACCAACTGCATGTGAAATCATGACCATTTCTCCATCGCAATCATCAAACTTCCTACTAGCATATAATACTCGAGACATATAACCATTTTCTTCTTCATCAATTAGGACATAAACCTAAAGAGAACTTACAATGGAAAGCCAAAGGGATTTTACTGGTTTCACATTATGCATTCTGAATTTCTTGAGTATCTTCACCACATACTTCTGATGTGATAACCAAGCTTACCATATTTCTTGTTTCTGTGTATTTCCATGCCCAAGATTTATTTTGCTACTCTCAGATCCTTCATAACAAACGTCCTAACCAACTGAGTCAACCTGTTGATCAAAACCATGCTTGTGCTTGCAACAAGCATAACATATAACACCAAGATAATGAATACACCATAAACACAATGGTTATACTCACTTCTTGTAAAATTTATCTCATCATGAAGGAATCAAACATCTTGTACCATTTTCCTAGCATGCTTCAGGCCATACAATGATTTTTGAGTTTGCAAACAAATCTTCTATTGTGATTCTGAGCTAACCGTTCTGGCTGTTCCATATACATCCCCTTATCCAAAAACCTCCATGTAAAACAATTTTAACATCTAGCTATACTATCACAACCAGTGCTAACACAACATGAATAGAAACAAGCTTTTAACAACCGGTGAGAAACTTTCATGGAAATCAATACCTTCCAAATACCTTTCTGCTACCAGCCATGCTTTGAACCTTTCATCTTTTACTATGTTTGATTTTATAAAAGGAGATACATCAAACATTGCATCTCTATCCATGATGATTCTATGGTTAGTAGCACCCCATATTCTGCACCCCTTAACATCATCAACATATCAAAGATCTACCTGTTTGATCTGGGTCCTACTTAGAAAACTAATAAAAAAACCATAAGCATCACAACCGAATAATTTCACATTTGAGTAATTACCAGATGACTTGTTCATACCTCTTCCTAAATCTTCCTGTCTTTTGCAACCGATGGTGACCGAGTTACCAGATAGCACAACCGCTTTTATCCACAACTATCGTTGCAACTTGGCATTACTGAACATGCCTATTCGATCCCAACTTCCTTGCAATACTTTCCAAGGTCCATGGATATGAACTTACCTTCATCGTATACTCTCAAACACTTGATTGACATGCCAACACATCATCATTTCTATAGACCCACCTTTCTAAACTNACCTCAAACTTTGCGTTCGAACAAATTTGACCAAATCCGGCCAAACCGACCAAGTAAGCCTTCACCGCTTACCTCCAGGCCCATTTACAATGGAGTTCACCAAGCCTTTTATAGGCTTCATTACATGCAATCCATGGAAACAATACCACGGGATACCCAAAACACATGGACCCGAAAAACCACCTTCTTTGACCTAAAAACAGATTTAACTCATTTAACTCTTTCACTGAGCCAAGGTTAACCCAACATACATGCCCCCCCACATATTCAATATAACTAAATATATGTCTAGACTTTTCATAGGTGACCTGATAAACCACGGGTACACATGCCTATTCAGGTCTTACAGACATATGCCCATTTAAATGCAATCAATAATTTCTACAACTCCAAAGTAAATACATTTTTTTTTTTATTATTATTTCACGGTGACTCAACCATCATCGACATGTACCTTCTATGCGAACACAAATGGTGAGACACAACAGACAGACAACATTCGTCAACAATACCTGTAGCTGAATTTGCTTCTATTGTGGAGTCCTCTTTGGATGCTTGTTGTCTTTTCCAACAATCCTTCTTGAGATGCCTAGATTTGCCACAGAACCAACATTTCTACTTACTCTTCTTTCCCTCTGACTTAGACCTTGATGTATCCTTCTGACTTTTCCCTCTTTATGTAGATCTTCCTCTAACCAACTGGCAACTCCAATATAGTTTCAATCAAATTCAAAGACTCCACTCGAGAACAAGCTCATTTGATAGAAATATGGAAGGACATTATGGAAAAACCAGGTACCAAAGATTGATTTTTCTCGATCATATCTTATTCTTTTGCATACATTACCTCTTATCTTTTCTTGAACATATTAAAAGAGTCTTCTATTACTTTCTCCATGTAAATGATGACCATAGATATGCACTTGTAGGTTCTTATTTCAAAATCGTAGATATACCTTCTCCTTGCATAACTAATTGTGACCAAGATTCTTCTGATCCATATGATGTACAAGGTCAATCTTGTGAGCCTTATGAAACTAAATTTGGTATTATACCTCTTGTGCTTAATCATGTACCTTCTAAGTTCTTTGACATATATATACCTCTTAAAATCCCCCCTATCCTTCATAGATTTCCTCCAAAACATTATAAGTACCTCCCTATGTTTGATGGAGAGAATATTACAACTAAAAAACATATCCAAGCCTTTGAGCATTTTGTAGATTTCTTTGAAATTGAACATGTGAATGTTTTCTAATTCATTACTAGGGGAGCCTAAGGAATGGTTTAGGCATTTTCATACTGAGTCAATAAGCTCATGGGATGAAATGAGGGAAGCCTTCCTTATATTTTGGGGTGAGAGGAAACCATGGGATCTAATCATTTCAGATTTTTATGCCATGCGGAGAATGAAAGATGAAACAAACTCAAGTTTCAGTAGGAGGTTTGCTAGTCTTTTCTATAAAAGTTCCCAAAGAGATTCAACCACCTAACGGTATTACCAAGCTATATTATGCAACAAGTTTCCATCAAAACTTGTTTTTTCTTCTCTTCGAAAGGATGTATGTTACCTTGCAACAAATGTTGATTGATGCCCAAGAAGTTGAGGATAATCTCATAGCCTATGGAAAACTTTCAGACGAGTTGGAGAATGAAGGGTTGAATTTGGAAGAGTGTGAGAATGAATATGAACAAGAAGAGGCTGATTTTAAACTAGATTTATTTCATCATGAGAATAGTATCACAACATATTATGATCATATTGCAGACTTACCACCTATTGTGCCAAATATCCCTATTGTTGATAGTGAAAGGGTTTTGTATTTACCTATCTATGATGAGTATGAGGACAATTATGACATTGATCTTATAAAGAAACCAGTTGTAGGTTTTTTATTAGAAAATGGTTTCTTTCAGAAAATCAATGACAGCTTACAACCCTCATATTATAATTTTACAATTACAAATGGATAAATCCATGAGCCTAATGGATGTGATCCTGTTCCATTGTTCTTTGCCTCATTTGATTTACTGAGAAATGGTTTTAAGGTCACTAATCAAGCACATAAATTCAAGGGTATGGAAAATCACATAGGATTTTTTGAGCTAAATGATGATTACATGTGGCTTCATAAATATTTCCAAGATACTAATGCTGACAATCAGGATTTTTCTACTTTGGAAGATGAAAGGAAATACAATGAACCAGTTTATGATGATTATACCTCACAATCAGAAAATGGTGCAGAAAGGTACAATGTTTTAGACACCCTTGAATGTGAAGTTAACTATCAGGATGCTACATTTTCTGAAAAAATGAATCCCATATTCTCATGTAGTCAAGAGAAGATCCTAGTTGATTCTCAGGAAGGAATAAACACACAAGTAGAAGAGTTTCAAATTGATAAAGTTCCATAATACATGAGTTTTCTTTTTGACATGTATTATGAGGGGAGTGGTCAGATTCTTAGCAGAACAAAACAAGTGATAACAATGGCTCCATGGGGGATGGATTTCTCCCTGTGAAACTCCAAGAACTTTGAGTAGACCTGTGCCTTCTGTTCCTTCAATCTATTTTCCATGTTACTTTGCATAGTGTAACTGTTTCAACTCCAATATTTTGGTGAAACTTTATTCAAAACATAACAAACTAAAAAATAAAAACTATTACTAGAAACTAAAAAGAATAAGTAGCAGCATGTTTCCATTGGGATATGGAGTCCTTTATTGTCTATCTATCACAACACAATGATATGTACAATGATATTGATCCACCAACAAATTTAGTAAAAGAATTTCTTCAGAAAATGCCCATTTACGGGGCCACCAAAAACCTCTTCACCTTCCAAATTATGCAATAGGAAAGTGTTGTTATCCAAGACCTTATCCACCCTGAATGGATCTATCCACAAGCTATCAAACTTCCCATGATGGTATTCTTTGCGAGCATCCCATTTCAAAACCAAATCCCTGGGTAGCAACTGCTTTGTTTTTTCTTTTCTATCAAAAATCTCTTTAACTTTCCGTTGATGTTGATGTGACTTTTTAAGAAGTTTCTCTCTTGCTTTCTACAATTCTACAATATGGGAAATCCTTTTGATATCATCATTATGTTC
Organism: Picea mariana; assembly: GCA_032191745.1. NCBI lineage: Eukaryota > Viridiplantae > Streptophyta > Pinopsida > Pinales > Pinaceae > Picea > Picea mariana. Next base: position 31,394 of record JASDQU010373742.1, on the reverse strand, counting down.
AACTTCAATTTCCTGCAGCAATTTTACAATTAGCAAAGCAATTTGTAATGGAAATATTTCTTCCATTCCATATACTAACTGTAATGGTGAGGTTCCAATTTCTCTCGTATTGCTAACACAATCATCCCATAAGACATATTTAAAATTTGAGTCCCAATCCCTCTTATTATCTTCCAAAAGTTTCTTGAAGATATTGACCATACTTTTATTTGATTATTCAACTAGGACATTACCTTTTGGGTAATAAACAATAGAATTCCTAAGCTTTATGCCATAGTCTTCATAGAACTTTACCATGTTAGTGGATTTGAAAGCTGCAGAATTATCTCTGATTATCACTCCTGGACAACCAAATCTAGAAAAAATATTCTCTTCAAGGAAACTTATGATTACCTTATCAGTTTCCCTCCTTGTAGGTACAACTTCAATCCACTTCGTGAAGTAATCTTTATCTTTTAGAATCCATCTGTATTGGCCACTAGATGGAGGGTGGATCCCAACTATGAAATCCAAAGCCCACTATTGGAAAGGTCCAGAAAATTTTATAGGCTTGAAAGGTGAGGACTTAATCTTCTGTTTACCAAAAAACATTTGGCATTTCTCACATTCTCTAACCCTAGTACATATGACCAAATTTGCGATGGTTGTTCGTTGATATTGCCACACTTATCCGTCGCAATTTCCATGAACGCTGAGTTTTTTTTTCATCGTAATAATTTCGTCGCTATATCCATGATCCAGGTGTGCGTGGAAACATCGATGAAATTAGTTAGCCACATGTTAGCAACTTCAATATTGGTTAACCTTCTTCATCGTCGCAATACCAACGAAGAAATGTGCCAAGACAATAACTTGCGACGCAGCTGCTGAATGTGCGGCAAAATTTCGTCGCAACTTGCGATGAAATTTCATGGTAATATCGATGAGTGCTCTTTCTCAAAACCATATTTACGATGGACTTGCTGTATATGCAACAAAACTTCGTGGAACAGTGCAGTGAAAATTCATCGCTATAGCAATGGTTATGGTAAAAAAATTCCGATGAAAGTCCGTCGATATTGCGACGATTACTGTAGGTTTTAAAAAAAAAAAATTACATGAAATATGGCATTACCATATTACATTGTAATATGGTATTACCATATTACATTGTAATATGGTATGCCATATTACAATGTAATATGGTAATGCCATATTACATTGTAATATGGCATTACTTTTACATTGTAATATTCTAATATATTGTAATATATATATCCCCT
>JASDQU010373742.1:7045-23672 GCA_032191745.1 Picea mariana | reverse complement strand
TTGTGGAGTCCTCTTTGGATGCTTGTTATCTTTTCCAACAATCCTTCTTGAGATGCCCAGATTTGCCACAGAACCAACATTTCTACTTACTCTTCTTTCCCTTTGACTTAGACCTTGATGTATCCTTCTGACTTTTCCCTCTTTCTATAGATCGTCCTCTAACCACCATTGCTTCTGCAGTAGAGTTTTCCTTATTGGATTTCTTCCTAATTTCCTTAGACAACAGAGGTCCCACAACAATGTCATAATCAATGACATCTGTTGTGTTAAACCACACAGTTGTGACCATATGATCCCAAGACTTAGGCAACGAACATAGTAGCATAATAGCCTAGTCCTCATCATCGAACTTTACTTCCATATTAGTTAATTGAAAGATCAGAGTATTGAAGACATTCAAGTGATCAGTAATTTTTGTACCTTCTTTCATCCACAAGCCATACAACTGTCTCTTTAAGAAGATTTAGTTTGACAAGTTCTTTATCATATATAGACTCTCAATCTTGGTCCACAAACCTGTTGTTGTTGTTTCTTCAGTGATGTTAAACAACACCTCATATGCTAGACACAAACGAATAACATTAAGGGCTCTTGTTTAGAGATCCTCCTAGTCCTCCTATGTCATGCTTGTTGATTTCTTTGACTTTCCAGCCAAGGCCTTTTGCAATCCTTGTTGCACAGACAGATCTTACATCTTGAGCTTCCATTTCCACCTCAAACTTGGAACTCTACTCTTTTTCCATTAGTTGAAAAAACTCCAAAAACCACTGCTTATGTAATACCAAATCTTCTTAATATAGAGGAATAATGGTATTTCAATGTTGAACCCCAAAATATAAACTTTGATTAAAAGGTTTAAAAAAAATAAAAATTAAAAAACCTTTTATTAAACCACCCTTTCACCTCACTTTTTATTAAAACATCATCCACTCATACTCATTCAATAAAGTTATATTATACCATGTGCATAATAAAAATAATCCACCTCACCTTTTTTCCATATTAAATTAATATCCCACCTTTATTAAAGCATCCACTCACGACCTTTATTAAACCATCGAATTTTTCCTCTAATTTTTCACCGTGAAACACCTTATATGAGTATCACCGAAGACAATTAGGAAATCTTCGTGGAAAGCCTGCGACGATTTGCACCCAAATCATCGCACATTGTTAAATGGCAACCTGCGACGATGTCGCACTGAGTGTTGTGTTATGTCTACGATGGCGTCGCACTGTGTGTTGTGTACGGTCCGCAACGATTCCACATTTTTTGAAAATTTCATAAGTTTGCATGCTATTGTCGCACTTGGCCACAGGGACGACCCACGACGATGTAATAAAATCCGTCCTTGACTATCCACTTTCACTTCACTTGGCTCATCTTGGCTCTTCAATCCAGCGACTAAATTATTTTCTCCTTCACTCTTTGCTCCTTCAACTATGAGCTCTGATACCACTTGATAGGCAACAGAAGCAAAACATAGCATATAACAAAGCATATAACATAGCATATAGACAGCAAAAGCAAAACATAGCATAAAATAAGCAAAATCAAACACGCATTAAACAAAGCACATCAATCATACACTTGACACAGTGATTTATGTGGAAACCCAATTTGGGAAAAACCACGGGCAATGATTATCGATCTTCTTCTTATTCAAGGGAGAATTACAATAGCTTTCATAGGCATTCAACCATCATCTCCTCTCACAATGTACTCGCTTGCACTGACATTGTACTCTACCTCTATGGGTATGCTCGTATATATAACGTCTATCACTCAGTTACACATACTGATCATAAATAGCTCACATAGTTACATGAACAGTTCATAAATAGATTGCATGCATGTGCATGTGCATCTACATCTACATGTGACTGCATGAAAAAAATCATTGACATGTTTCCAACAATCTCATGTATATGACTAAATCTCTCCAAATTCATCCCTGTAATCATCACCAAATTGTTGTAGTTAAAATATTATACTAACCTGAGCCTTTCCATGTGTTGTCTGCGAAGATGTGCAGGCCGCGTTGAGAAAGTTGCAAGAAATGAACATCAAATATGTAAAACGAATTGTGGAGGAACGGGGGATCTACTTGGATTAGCTATTCATCCATGATCTCAATGGATATATGGTCGAGCTCTGCAATTGCGAGAATCTTCCTGTGGAGCCGATCTTGCCCGGGGGATTGCCTTCTCATATTCAAATTCAAAAGAAAGAGCTACGAGCACAACCTCAGTCCACAGTTGCGGAACAGATACTTATTGCGCGTGCAAGCCCAGCACCATAGGAAATTGCAATCTAGTGTGGATGTATTAATAAATGCAATGGTGTACTGGTTTTCCTTGCATAATCACAATTTGTTTAAGAATAGTTGGATCAATAACTCTGACATATTATTGATTATTGTTGCTTATTAAGTGACGACAACAATTACCTTCGATTCAACGACGACAACAAATATTGTTGATTATTGTTGCCGATTCAACGACGACAACAATTACCTTCGATTTCTTCAGTGATGTTGTGGTGAAGTACCTCACTCTAGTCTGTTTCTCTTTGTAAGAGAGTATAGTTCATGTGTTGGTGCTTTGGAGCAATGTTTCTAGATATTTTTACTCATTTTACGAAGTTCCTCTTTCTTCATACTGGTCAACTTATATTTTTATAATAAGTTAACCATAGAACAGTTTGAGTCTTTAAAATAAGGATATGGTTGAATGTATTCCTTTTAATTAAATTTATTAGATTTTTCTCCAAATTGATATGGAAATATTAAAATTTTAGACTTTGCAATTAGGAGAAAAATTTGTTATTTTTTTTTTTTACGGAAACTAAAATTTAACAAATTTTGTACCATTGTTTTCAAGATTATAAAAATATTTTTAATTTTAGTTAATTTTTTTCAACATTATTGTTTTTTAATTTAATTTGTAATAGATTTTGATTCCAAGGAGTTCTTCCAAGTTTTAATTATGATAAATAAGTTTAGGTAAGTAACATTTCTAGAATTGTTTTGTGAGTATCCATAGTCATGATCTCAAAGTTACACAAAAATCTTTGAGATCTCTTTGAGGTGAGAAGAGTTTTTTTAAAAACAATGTCATATGGGTGATAACTGGCCTTGCATGGTTAGTGACTACACATCATGTTTCATCTTATTTATATAAATACCAAAAAAAAAGGGACAAAGGACATTCTTACTTGACCCCTATATTATAATTAATTTCTTCCGACCCACCTTCATTGTTTCTAAATTTAACTATTATTCTCTTAGATAAGCTTATCACTACAACTATCAATTCAAAAGGAACTCCAACATCTTCTAGTCCCTTTACAAAGGTTTTAGAAACTGTAACATTTTTTAAGCCAATGTATCAAAATCTTTTTTGAAATCGATGAAACAAAATAGGAGTTTGTCTTTCCTATTTTGAAATTGTTCCACAATAATCCTAAGAGTAATTAAATGATACAAAGTTGAGTGATAACTTCACAAACTAGTTTGTTCTTTATCTTGTTTATCATGGTTTCCTAGGCTAACATTCTTTTTTTAAATTATACTATACAACTTAGTCATAGAGGACTAATCATGATGGTCCTATAATTTGAGAAGCTATTTTTATCACCACATTTAAAAAAAAAAACATTAAGGATTTATGTTCAAAGCATATGAAGGACATGGTGAACTACTTGAATGAATATTCTATGAATGGGAAGTATGAGAACAAATCTACCAATTTTTAGAATTTTTTCTTGATATACCTTGATGTCTTTAGTTTTTTATGTTGCAAGATGATTAACCACAAGTTTAATGTCTTAGATAGTACAAGTTCCAATTTTGGATAAAAACCTTACCTTTTGTTAACACATAGGATGTACATGAGTCAAGGTCTAGAAAGTTGATCAGAGTACACTTACATAAGTCTTTCATTCATGATAGTGGTTGTCATCATTAGCAGAAGACGGAAAGTATTGACCATATATGTCTCTTAGTTTAAAGCCTTCATGAGTCTTTGGTTACTTGTTCTCATCATCCAAATGCAAGCTTATATTTCTTTCTTGTAACCACTATATATTGTTGCTAATTGTTATTGCTACAAAATGTTAGTGTTGCAAACTGGTTTATACAATTGTTATTGTGAACTCCTCTTTTCTTGGTTAGCTTGCACATTCTTGTACTTCAAACCTTTACGCAGACCCAGGATACATGTTTTCTAGTCAAAAGGTAACTTTCATCTTATTCTTGCAACTATAACTCCATTTCCTGCAAACTTATTATTTACTGCAAACTGGTCTTGTTGCTAATTGTCTACACCGCGAACTCGATGTGCTACGAATCCCCTATTTTTCTCAGTTGATAAAACCCTAGGTGACCTCGTTTTCACTTAGGTTTGAAAAAAATCATTTCACTCAAACTTCAGCTCATATCTTATCCTTGGAACTGGAAATTCTTTCATTAAAACTCTAGTAAAAACCACTAGCTGCAAACTGAGTTAGCGTTGCAAATTCTTTGATTTGCACATCATTTCAAAAAATTGTTATTTGAGACTTCATTCAGCCTCAAGTTGTCATCATTATATCTGAACCTATAGATCAGGTTGCATCTTAGTCTCTACAACATTTTTTCTAGCATAAACCCTAATCATTGCATCCATTGGAAACAAACCATGATTCTACAAGGTTACATAACAAAGTCAATTGGCAGTTGTTATCAAAATATTTTTACTTTTATTTGACTTACTTACCATGGAGTCTCAACAAAAGAAGAACTTTCATAAAGGAAGGGAGATTGGTAGAGCTTATTTGCAGGTTTTGACATCGTAATTTGTGAGTAGAAAGAAAAATGACATCTACATAAAAGTTCGCAGTGCATCTTGCTGAAGGCATTGCGAACTGCTAAAATTGAAACAATTTGCAGCAAATTAGTATGTTGTGAATTCATAATTTCATCATATCTTTTAAAATATGAACCGGGTTTCTCCAAACGTTTTTGAGGAGAAGAATTATAATTTCATTGACTTGATGACCAAAAATAAGCCCGGCCTAGTTAGTTGCTTAGGAGAAAATTCGAAAACATCACCTATAGGAAATTTTGCAGCGAATCATGCAGAGGCGTTGTGAACTCGACAATTAATTGGAATTCGAGACATGGGAGGGCTGCCACATGTAAGAAGAGGTTCAAATAACTCCTCAGAGACCAGTTAGACATCAAGTGACACTTGTGCCTCAGATCCAACTTCATCAAATTTTCATGCAATGAGTTGGCTGCAGTTGTATTTATTACTGCCAACAACTTCCTGGAATCTAGCAGTTTGTTAAATTTATGTTTTTTTGTCTATTGCAACATCTCTCCAAGGAACATAATCCTATTCTGGATCTAGGTAACAAGTCATGGAGATAGTTTTGATGTAATTTTCTATTTAAGATGTAATCTAACTCCATAAAGAGGTGGGAGTGGGTTTTTGGGAGACTCATACTATTGTTTCAGACTGTAAAAGGTTTCCATATGGTGTATGCACATATTTAATATTCTTGAATGGTTAATGATCAGATTTTCTTCTACTACTACATGTTATTCTTCTCTCTAGTTTTTCTATTGTCTACTGGTAAATGATTTATCTTTACTGCTTATTTCTATGAAATTACAATGATTGATTTATTGTCTTTTATTAATGCAAGTGTTGTCAAAACATATAATATTGTTAACCTAGAGGTTCCCTATTAGTGATATTTACTCTATATGTGTACCAGGGGGACTGAAGTAGTTTGGTTCATATATTCACATTTTATTCCTCATTCTTCCATATTTTCAATGATATCTTGTAAATTGATCAGAGATTGTTCAAGCCTTTCTTGTTGAAGTATGTTTTATGGATCTTTTGTGTTGATACTTTGAATTGAGTTTATCATCCATTCGCTACACCTAAAAATAAAATCTTATATTTTACAAACTATAAAATATGATGGGTATTAGGCTCACACCTATAACATTCTAGGTGAGACTTCTAGTACTAACATTTTTTACTTCGTTGTCGGGGAATCGAGACATGAAGATATCTTCCCTGGGTTGTACAACAAAGAATATGAATAGCACGTGATGGTGAGTAAGGGATGGTGACACAGAACATACTATATCATACACTTTGCAACTCCAATATAGTTTCAATCAAATTCAAAGACTCCACTGGAGAACAAGCTCATTTGACAGAAATATGGAAGGACATTATGGAAAAACCAGGTACCAAAGATTGAGTTTTCTCGATCATATCTTATTATTTTGCATAAATTAACTCTTATATTTTCCTGAACATATTAAAAGAGTCTTCTATTACTTTCTCCATGTAAATGATGACCATAGATATGCACTTGTAGATTCTTATTTAAAAATCGTAGATATACCTTCTCCTTGCATAGCTAATTGTGACCAAGATTCTTATGATCCATATGATGTACAAGGTCAATATTGTGAACCTTATGAAACTAAAGTTGGTCTTATACCTCTTGTGCTTAATCATGTACCTTCTAATTTCTTGGACATATATAGACCTCTTAAAATCCCCCCAATCCTTCATAGATTTCGTCCAAAACATTGTAAGTACCTCCCTATGTTTGATGGAGATAATCTTACAGTTGAAAAACATATCCAAGCCTTTGAGCATTTTGTAGATTTCTTTGAAATTTAGCATGATGATGTTTACATGAGAACGTTTTCTCATTCATTACTAGGGGAGACTAGGGAATGGTTTAGGCATTTTCATACTGAGTCAATAAGCTCATGGGATGAAATGGAGGAATCCTTCCTTATATTTTTGGGTGAGAGGAAACCATGGGATCTACTCATTTCAGATTTTTATGCCATGCGGAGAATGAAAGATGAAACAACCTCAAGTTTCAGTAGGAGGTTTGCTAGTCTTTGCTATAAAATTCCCAAAGAGATTCAACCACCTATCGGTACTACCAAGCTATATTATGCAACAACTTTCCATCCAAACTTGTTTTTTCTTCTCTTTAAAAGGATGTATGTCACCTTGCAACAAATGTTTATTGATGCCCAAGAATTTGAGGATAATATCAGAGCCTATGGAAAACTTTCATATGAGTTAGAGAATGAAGGGTTGAATTTGGAAGAGTGTGAGAATGAATATGAACAAGAAGAGGCTGATTTGAAACTAGATTTATTTCATCATGAGAATAGTATCTTAATGTATTATGATCAGATTGCAAACTTACCACCTATTGTGCCAAATATCCCTATTGTTGATAGTGAAAGGGTTTTTGATTTACCTATCTATGATGAGTATGAGGATGATTATGATATTGATCTTATAAAGAAACCGGTTGTAGGTTTTTTATTAGAAAATGGTCTCTTTTAGAAAATTAATGACAGCTTACAACCCTCATATTATAATTTTACAATTACATATGGATAAATCCACGAGCCTAATGGATGTGATCATGCTCCATTGTTCTTTTCCTCATTTGAGTTACTAAGAAATGGTTTTAAGGTCACTAATCAAGAACATAAATTCGAGGGTATGGAAAATCACATAGGATTTTTGGAGTTGAATGATGATTACATGTGGCTTCATAAATATTTCCAGGATACTAATGCTGACAATCAGGTTTTTTCTCCTTTGGATGATGAAAGGAAAGATAGTGAACCAGTTTATGATGATTATACCTCACAGTCAGAAAATGGTGCAGAAGGGTACAATGTTTTAGACACCTTTGAATGTGAAGTTAACTATCAGAATGTTACATTTTCTGAAAACATGAACCCCATATTCTCAGGTAGTCAAGAAAATATCCTAGTTGATTCTCAAGAAGGAATAAACACACAAGTAGAAGAGTTTCAAATTGATAAAGGTCCATAATACATGAGTTTTCTTTTTGACATGTATGATGAGGGGAGTGGTCAGATTCTTAGCAGAACAAAATAGGTGATAACAATGCCTCCATGGGGGATGGATTTATCCCTGTGGAACTCCAAGAAATTTGAGTAGACTTGTTCCTTCTGTTGCTTCAATCTATTTTCCATGTTACTCTGCATAGTGTAACTGTTTCAGCTCCAAAATTTTGGTGAAATTTTATTCAAAACATAACAAACTGAAAAATAAAAACTAATAATAGAAACTAAAAAGAATAAGTAGCATCATGCTTCCATTGGGATATGGAGTCCTTTATTTTCTATCTATCACAACACAATGATATGTACAATGATATTGATCCACCAACGAATTTAGTAAAAGAATTTCTTCAGAAAACGCCCATTTACCGGGACACCAAAAACCTCTTCACCTTCTAAATTATGCAATAGGAAAGTGTTGTTATCCAAGACCTTCTCCACCCTGAATGGAACTATCCACAAGCTATCAAAATTCCCATGATGGTATTCTCTGCGAGCATCCCATTTCAAAACCAAATCCCCAGGTAGCAACTACTTTGTTTTTGCTTTTCTATCAAAAATCTCTTTAACTTTTTGTTGATGATGATGTGAATTTTTAAGAAGTTTCTCTCTTGCTTTCTACAATTCTACAATATGGAAAATCCTTCTGATAACATCATTAGGTTCAACTTCAATTTCCTGGAGAAATTTTACAATTGGCAAAGCAATTTGTAATGGAAATATTTCTTCCATTTCATATACTAACTGAAACGATGAGGCTCCAATTTCTCTCATATTGCTAACACAGTCATCCCATAAGGCATATTTAAAATTTGAGTCCCAAGCCCTCTTATTGTCTTCCAAAAGTTTCTTGAAGATATTGACCATACTTTTATTGGATTATTCAACTAGGACATTACCTTTTGGGTAATGAGCAATAGAATTCCTAAGCTTTATGCCATAGTCTTCACAGAACTTTACCATGTTAGTGGATTTGAAAGCTGCAAAATTATCCATGATGATCACTCCTGGACAACCAAATATAGAAAAAATATTCTCTTCAAGGAAACTTGTGATTGCCTTATCATTTTCCCTCCTTGTAGGTACAACTTCAATCCACTTCGTGAAGTAATCTGTAGCTTTTAGAATCCATCTGTATTGGCCACTAGATAGAGGGTGGATCCCACCTATGAAATCCAAAGCCCACTATTGGAAAGGTGCAAAAAAATTTACAGGCTTGAGAGGTAAGGACTTAAGCTTCTGTTTACCAACAAACATTTGGCATTTCTCACATTCTCTAACCTTTGCACAGACATCATAAAATAGACTAGTCCAATAGTACCCAACCCTAAGTATCTTATATGTAGTGGACTTCCAGAAGTGATGTCCCCCACACACTCCTTCATGAAATTATGACATGACTCTATGTGCTTCTTCTTCATCAAGATACCTTAGTAAAAATCCGTAAGGGCCCCTCCAAAAAAAAGTTTGATTATTTACACAATAATTTACAACTTTGAGTTTTAAGGATCTTACTTTAGACGTATCCATTCCTGGAGGACATTGGAAATTCTGCAGAAAATAAAGGATATCTTTGTACCATTATGATTCAACAATCTTTTCATTGACTTAAGAATTATTGGTTTGAGTATGTGATTTCCTAAATTATTACATATGTAATCAAATCCCATAGGTATACAATTGGAATCAACTAGCAGATTAGCTAACCCATCCCCTTTGACTAGCTTGGTAGGATTGATCTCCATGTCATATTCAAGAAACTTAGCTATCCATTTACTTATCTTTCCATCATTGTCCGGATGAGTCAAGATGTCTTTAATATCACTAGATAGGACATATGCAATGACTTTGGAATGTAGAACATAAACTCTAAAAGACTTTATTGCTTTGACCAAATCAAAATGCTACTTCTCCATGATATCATATTTTAACTCAACATCCCGAAGTGCCCTGCTGAAAAATGCAATGGGTTGTTCAAAACCCTCAAAATTTCTCTGCAGAAGAGCAGCTGCTAAAGTATCTTGAGATGCAAAAGAAAAAATCAAGAACTCTTTTTCAAAATCTGGGCTAATCAAAACAGGGGCATATGAAATATCCTACTTAATAGAATGGAAAGATTCTCTAGCTTCAGTTATCCATTTGATCTCACTACCTTTCTTCAACATGCCATTTATGTGTTTGACCAATTCAACAAAGTTGAGAATGAACCTTATGAGAAAATTTATCTTCCCAAGGAAAGACTGGATTTCCTTCTTACTTCTAGGAACACAAATATTTTGAATGGCTATCACTCTAGAAGGGTCAATTTTAACTCCATCAACACAAACAATATGCCCTAGCAATTTCCCTTGTTCTAAAGAAAAATAAGTCTTTTTTGGATTTAAAGAAAGACCATACCTTTTGCACTTCAAAAATACATGTCTCAAATGACGCATATGCTCCTCATCAGAGTTAAAGAATACAATAATGCCATCCAAGTAGATGACAACAAACTTATCCTTCTCTCCCACGAAGGAAATATCCATGGCTCGTTGAAAAGTGGCCCCAACATTCATTAATCCAAAAGGCATTCGAGCATACATAAAAGTACCCCAAGGTGTTGTAAAAACAATATTGTCCATATCATCAGGATGAAAAACTACCTGATTGTATCCAGAGGAACCATCAATCATAGACAACCTGCTAGATCTTACTACCCTCTGCAATATATGTTCCATTTTGGTAAATGGATAGTTGTCTTTCCAGGAACACATGTTCAAATTTCTGAATTCGATACAAAGTCTGATTTCACCATTCTTCTTTCTCACTGGCACCATATTTTCTATCCAGACAGAGTACCTCAAGGGTACAATCATCTTAGCATCTAAAAGTTTCTTGACTTCCTTCTCCATAATGGGTAAAAAAAGAGGATTTATCTGCCTTAATTTCTTCTTGAAAGGTTTTACATTCTCTTTCAAAGGTATCTTATGTTGAATGACAGTTTCATCAAAGGTCCTAAGATATTTGTATTTCCATGAAAAAATATCAATGAACTCCTTCAACAGTTCTTCATATTTATCTTGACATTTTGATGACAGGAATTTTGATAATTTAACATGCTTGGGATTTGCAGTAGTCCCAAGATTACAATCAGTCACCTCTGCTTCTTTTTCTGGATCAGGGAGCTTCACAGGTGTTAGAACTCTGTAATTTTCCCAATGCTAAGGAGGAAATCACTAAGGTAACATCAAACCACTTGGAGTCCTAGATCTATCCCTCCAAGACTCAGAGAGGGCTCTCTATGTCTGATCTAGCTTTATTTATGATAGATTTTAGGATAGTTATTGGTATACAAAGGTTTGGTTTTTAAATTGGTTGGTTGGAACGGGAAGGGAGAAACCATTGGGTAATGGTGTCATAGATATCTAACTCAATCAAGACAGTTTCTATAGGAAAACTTATAGGGCAGGGTAGGCACCTTTGTTGGATTCTTGAGATTATTGAATGATGTGGATGAAAAGGTGAGGAGATAATATGGTACCAGAGAAATGAAGAATTCTGGAATTAATCCTCTAGCAGAAAACACAAAAGTTATCAAAATCCAGAAACAGAGTGTACTTTAAAAAAAATTATGCTCGTAATATTCTATTGAATAATTCAGAAATAAACCAATTTGTAATAGGGAAAACATATTACAGAAGAGACACTTCACCAAAAATCTATGCCACGGGAATCCTGAAAAGCTTGACTGGTGTTACTAAAATTTGATTAAAAGAGGCTCTATGAGGTATTTTACAAAAATTAAATCATGGTCCCCAACTCATCAACCCTTGTACATTTGAATTATAACAATATATAGAAATATTATCTCCCAAGATCAGGAGGTCAAATTCAACAACCTTGGCCAAAAATAGAAAGAAATCCCTAGAAATCTTGAACTGTCTACCATGAAATATGGGAGACTTTATTGTTGTTCATCCCGTGGGGAACAAAAACCTCTCTCTAATTTTCAAAATTTATTCCCGTTTGCCCGGAATCGCTTTCGGAAATGAACTGGTAAAACTGGCAAAAAAACAGTTTTAATTTGGTAAAGACAGTTTTGGAGGGGGGAAAGTGGTTTTCGGACCCCTGGGGTGGTAAGTGGTATTAGGAGGGTACGAGTTCACCATATGGTGACATGTGTCCTTGGTGGTTTTGGATATCAAACCCCCCTTTTGGTTGAGTGACGTAAGGGGGGTCTGATATATGGGGGAAAAGTATGTGGGTTGCAAACTTAGGATAGTGTGTTATTTTTATTATTTTATTTTTATATTGTTTTATTTTGTTTATTCATTATTATTATTATTATTATTATTTGTTTTTTGTTATAATTTTTGTTTGTTTTTAATTATTTGTTATATGTTTTTGTTTATTGTTTATTTTTACTTTTTACGTGTTTTAATTTGTTTTATTTTATTATAATTATATAGTTTGGTTTTTATTTGTATTTTATTTTTATATTTTGTTTTTATTATATTTTGTATTTTTATTATGTTTTATATTTTTATTATGTTTTATATTTTTAATTTTTTTTTAATTGATATGTTTAATAATTTAATTAATTATTCTTAGTTAGCAATATTTTTAAAATTTTAATATATTATTATACTAACTTAATTTTTAACCTAAACAAAGCTAACCTAATTACTAATTATTAATTAATCTAATTATTAATTAATTATTAATTATATTTTTAAAATAATCTAATTAAAATAATTTTATTAGGTTAATTAGCATTAAAAAATGTCACTAACCATTTATTATTAACCTAATGTTTTTTATCCTAAGTTTGTTTATTCATGTAGGGACGAAAATTGGTGGAGGGGTGAAGAAATGAAGGGCGAGGGAAAGAAGGGTGATGAAGGATCGGGCGAAATGGATGAAGGGAGAAGTGAAATCAACTAAGCCCAACAAACCATATATCTTCATCATGAGAGCAATGACAAACATATTGTTGAAGAAACAAATCACCTATGATTATAGGACCCCAACATAGGCTCCACCTGGGGATGACAACTCTTTCAGGAGGTGACAAAAAACACTGAACTCTGAACATGCAGTCCAGTTCTTTATTCGTTAGGCTGATCCTAAAACTTTGTTCTGCAACCTGTACCTATTCTAATCTCTCAACTGAAACCAAATCAAACTGAAGACTGAAATTTTGAAATTGAGATTGAAAAATCACTGAAAGGGATGCTCAAAGAGTTTAGCTTATTTGCACACTACTACCTATCCTATACTGTTGAAAATCATGTTGAATCAAATAATACAAAAATTCCAATGAAGCCAATCAAGTAGCTACTGAAACAAGTGGACTTCTTGTCACCACAATCAAAAGGACAACTTAACCCTTTGTCCATAGAGTCAAAATTGCAAAGTGTAATGACCACTGCTAAAAACATGATTGATTTTTTATGCTGAAAAAGTCTTCCATGTAGTCTTCTATGGGATCAGGAAAGACACGACCTATTTCTTGACTCTCAACAAATTTATGGTCATAATTGGGTATGACACATATGCTTTTTACATCGTTATACAGTTCCTGATATGGCTGCAAATTTTCTGTTGAACATTGAAATGCGACTCCTGCTGAAACATACCATGAAACTGATTTCCTAATCATGTCTTGGTCATAGCTTCTTTTAAGCTCGTAAGTGGCCAATGAACCATGACTTTGACGAAACAATTCATCTAACACATAAGATATTGGATCCTGTAGAAATTGGGAGGACTGCTTCATTGGTTCCAATACAAATGTCTGATTTTTTGTGTGCTTATCATCCATGACATGATTAAATTTTTTCTTCAAAAACAAAAAAGAATTGAAATTTAATGGTAGAGAGTTATAATGTATTAATTCATCTTTTGTTTGAAGGTCAATGTAACTCAGGGGTTGTAAACTTGGATCAATAACAACTTCCATATCATCAATGACATCTTCAACTGAGTGATCAGAACATTCTTCATCTTTACTATCGATGATTTGATTATGATTTTCTCTCAGAATTTGAAATGAAAAGAAACATAAGGGTAAAGTATTTCCACTTACTTTGAAATTTGTTGCACTTTCCTCATTGTTGTCATGATTTTTGTGTAAAGGATGATTGTCATATTTGATTTGTAACTAAGTTTCCTCCTCCCAACAACATGTTGCTGATGGTTTTGAAGAATTCACCTTGGTGTAATCCTCATCATAGTTATCATACTTGGGTAGATCGTCCATGAAGGAAAAGTCATCAAACATACACATCATATCCGTTGATTCCTCTTCTACAAATTGAGTTGGAGTTTCATCTTTGACTATGGTGTGAATTGAATACATGAAATGATCATTTTCCAATCCATGATACCAAGGGTGAGATGAAAAGTGTTTAGGAACAATGACCCTTTCTTTCTTTGTAACCAATGGAAAATGATGCCCTTGAACATCAAGCTCATTTCCCATGATGACTTTTTGCATCATTTCTTTCATTGTGCTAGACATAATGTCCGGTTTAGCTTCTGAAGATTTCAGCTGCTCCTTTGCTATTTTCTCCCTTTCTTCTTCCTTGATATTTGACCTTTTGATCAACTGATTAGCTTCCACACTAATTTCATTGTCCTACATCTCCTTGAGTGTAGTAGTGTTCCTTTCTCTCAATTGAAATGCCATCTCTGGATCAAAGGAATTTGGGTAGCGTAAGAGAGCTAAACCAAGAGGTGGTCTTATATCAGTAGGCATGGAATTGTAAACTTGATTGAATATGGCTGAAAATTTATGCATTGTTTCTCCTGGCTTTCTTTTCAAATGATAATACTCTTCTAGAATTAGGAAAAGATTTCTCTTGATCTCCCATTTACTAAGGAATATTTTTACAAACTGCTGATGATTGGGAATGCTTGCAGCTGACAAACTTTTGAACCATTCCTTAGCTCTACCTTGCAAAGATAAAGAAAAAAGCCTAATGCAAATATCATCTTCCTCAACCTCAAAAAGGTCAAGATAACTTTCAAAACCTTGTATGTGTTTTTCAAATGTGATATTACCATGTTCTCCATCAAATCTGGGAAGATGTTTGTAATAATTGGCAGGGAAATCATGGAGTATAGGAGGTAAGATAAGAGGCTTGTATCTATCTGGAATATTTACAAGTGTAGGAGTATGTATAGGGGCTGTAAAACTAGGTTTGATCTCTTGAGGCTCCTCAGTTTGAATCTGACTAACATGATTTTCAACAATATGGTCTCGGCCAGATTCACAAAAAGAGAGGAAATACTTAAAAATAAAACCTATTATGCCTTGGATGAAATTCCAACTTGCACACCTGATCTTTTCAGATTGTCTTGTCATTTTTCCGGTTCTTCCTCTAGTGGAATCTTTGAATTGGAACTGATGTGGAGATGATTGGAGTCACCAGGTAGATGATTCATCCTTCTTGTGTCTGATCACGGTCCACCATCAGTAATCATATCTGGAACTTGATATGCTTTATGAGGAACATTCCCCAGTATGGTCGCCACTATGTTAGCACTCTGTAATTTTCCCAAGGCTAAGGAGGCAATCACTTAGGTAACATCACACCACTTGGAGTCCTAGATCTATCCCTCCAAGACTCAGAGAGGGATATCTTTTTCTGATCCATCTTTGCTTATGATAGTTTTTAGTCTATTTATTGTTATACAAAGGTTTGGTTTTTAAATTGGTTGGCTGGAACAGGAAGGGAGAAACCATTGGGTAATGGAGTCACATAGATCTAACTCAATCAAGACAGTTTCTAAAAGAAAACTTACAGGGCAGGGTAAGCACCTTTGTTGGATTCTTGATATTAATGATGTGTAAGAAAAGGTGAGGAGAGAATATGGTACCATAACAATGAAGAATTATGGAACTAATCCTCTAGTAGAAAACACTGAAGTTATCTAAAGTCAGAAATAGAGTGTACTTTAAAACAAATTATGCTCGTAATATTTTATTGAATAATTCAGAAAGAAACCAATATGTAACAGGGAAAACATATTACAGAGGAGACACTTGACCAAAAATGTATGCCACAGGAATCCTGAAAAGCTTGACTGGTATTACTGAAATTTGATTAAAAGAGGCTCTGTGAGATGTATTACAAAAATTAAATCATGGTCCCCAACTCATCAACCCTTGTACATTTGAATTATAAAAATATATAGAAATATTATATCCCAAGATCAGGAGGTCGAATTCAACAACCTCGGCCAAAAATAGAAATAAATACCTGAAAATCTTGAACTGTCTGCCATGAAAGATGGGCCGAACTACTGAAAAAAGGGGTCAAATCAGACATTTTTATCTCCCAAAATACGACATATGTGTGAAAAATGAAAGAGGTTATTGTAGATGAGTCTGTCTTGAACAAATACCTCTTTCAGTTTTTAAAAATTCATCTCCATCTCTCTGAAACAGCTACCGCAAGATCATGACCAAAACAAGAAAAAATGGAAGCCTAAAAAATAGGGCTCAGAGATGGATTCAATTCTCCCAACTGATGATAGATGTGCAAAATATGGGATAGGTTATTGTTCTTCAGCCCGTGCTGAACAAAAAATTCTCTCTGATTTTCAAAATTCATTCCCTTTTTCCCGGAATCGCTCTCGGAAACGAACTAGTAAAGCTCGTGAAAAAACAATTTTAATTTGGGGAAGGAGGTTTTGGAGGAGGGAAAGTGGTTTTCGGACCC
>JASDQU010373741.1:100538-135311 GCA_032191745.1 Picea mariana | reverse complement strand
AGGAAAAGCAAGTACAACATGTGAGAGTTGAATGACACAACAACATATGTGAGATCTCACCAATGAAGCAATCTTATATTATAATAATCAAATCAATCTTTATAAAAGAATAATGAAAGCATGAAAACCAAAACCATGAATCAAATCTAAGAATCCCTTTCTCTTTCAAATCTTAATGACTACTCTGATTCTAATTACATAATCTGACTTAATCCTAATTCCTCTTCTACTTGAATTCTCATGAAGAGAGAGCACTCTCTTTTATACATGAGAGCCTTGAAGATAAGATAACCATCTTATTATTAAAGATCCACTTTTCTCTCAACCTATTTCCCATTATTACAAAATATAATCCCTTCAAATCCTCACACATATCTCTCATATATCTTGGATAAGATATTCCAACCAAATCTCCATTATCTTCTCCTTGGAATGGGCTTGAATTATCTCCTCAAATATTGAAATGGTGGAGTAAGTATTCGAGAATTCATTTGAATTAATCCTTCACACATTCCTACACATTACAAAACTCACACATATTTGAGATATATATGAAAACATGTCAATTTTCTAACATTTAATCACAAATTCCTTTTAAATACTAAAATGAATAAAGTGGAGAACAATAAGGTGAAACCCAAGTATATTTATGGAAATGATATCGTGAAAGGTTAATGGGGTGATGAAATGTGAAGAATAATGAATGGAAAGATGGATGAGAATATGACATTTCTGAGCCCCAACAGTCCCCAATTCCCAAATCCTAATTCATGTACCATTTTAAACCAATTGAAAGGTAAATTGATATCCTTAACTATAACATTGATCCCTATTAAGGTCAATTTTTTGGGCGTTGTATTACATATTAACGTTATAAAATGAATTTTTTTAATCACAGAATCCAAGGAACTACAACAGAATGGTATGTGTGCATATGTAGAAGTGGAAGAAGCAGCTCTTGCACATGTTGTTGCCTTTGAATGTGAAAATGCAAGATAAAATTCCATGGCCGGGGAAACCTTGTGAAGGTCCATGTGCGGTCGTATTATCGGCCAGAGGAGTCTATAGGAGGTTGCTGCCAATTCCACGGTGCAAAGGAGATCTTCCTTTCGGATCATTTCGACGAGCAGAGCACCGATAGAATTGAGGGAAAATGCAGTGTGCATACTTTCAAGTACTACACCAAACTGGAAAGCGTCGGCTTCGAAGACTATTTCTTCCGCTTTGAATACAATGCTGAAACCGGAGGGCTCACTCCTGATAGGGTGGCCGTGTAAGTCAGCGAGATCTGCTGTGAAATTTTTTCTTTCTTTTTTGCCTCCCGGGGTTCTCTTTCTTTTTCGCCTCCCAAGGTTTCGATCTATCAACCTCCGAGATGTGTCTTTAATGAAATTCCTTCGTGAAATGTCGTACAACCCTGATGTCTTAATGGATCAATGTGAAGCATGCAAGGATTGGTAGGTTATGTATCTTCTTTGTTTTCTCATTCGATTTTCTGTCGAAATTTTACTCTTAAAATAAACAGTTAGTGCACGATACAGCTTCATGTTACTTTGCATGAGTTATCACGCCCAACATTGAACCAGATTGAAAAGTGCGGCATTATGGCCTCCATTAAAGAGTAATATTTTTGCTAACTAACATCAGCAATAATAGCTTTAAAATCATAATGAAAGCACTGGAATGTCTGGTTAATGCCGAAAACCCTCAGTTTAAAGAGGTTTGAAACTCAAGATCATGTCTAAAAGTTGATAAGAAACAACGAGAAACATGCTAATCTCAAATAGTACAATGAACTTACTTTTGGCTTCATATGCAATAGCCCTTCTTGCCAATGCATTCTTTTATGCTAATCTGACGTTGGCAAGTGGTTGATGTTTATTTATGCGTGAATACCCAAGTGGCTTATTTAATATATGAATTTAATCATGGAACAAGAAAACCCATCTTTTTTGACATTCCAGGTTTGTAACATGCATATTCTCCAAGTGAGTTCAACCTAGTAGTGCTTAATGGTATCATGAATATAAGCTAAACGGTCTTCAGAACTGGACGAGGTTCTATTTTTCCATTTTTCCACAAGAGAAAAACCACTTTCATTTTGTGTACATTGATACAACTCCACATACAATCATAAGGGTTTAAATTTTTACCAATTACATGGATATATTGCTAACCCATATCACAATCACCGTATCTTTCATATCTTCCTAACCCATATGTGCAATCACTATATCTTTCATCGATACCACATTAAAGACCTTATTCAAAGGTGGCGCTGTTTTTTTTTTTCTTTTGTTTCTATAAATACTTTTTATTTACCTATGAAAATGTTGTAGTTTTCATATATTAAAATACGACTCTCACCACTCTATAAGTGAAATATATTAAAATATCCTTATAGGTAATATTTTCATATCCACACTTATTCAATATTCAATACAAAATATCAAATAATCTACAAATTTCATATCTTTATTACAAATTCATTTAAATAACATTTTCATTTTATTTGTATGCATGCAATTGCACATAAAATTAACAATATTCATGTAATCATACTTCGGTAGGTATTTTCTACCATGTAGCCTTGTCTATTAGTGGATCATCCTTTATAAATAAGTGGAGGGTGTTTTAATAGAAGGTGAGGTGGATATCTTTTATTAAAAGGATTTATATATGAGTTTTGTTTTGTAAAACCTTTTAATTAATATTATATTTTGGGATTTTAATTTTGAATATAATATTATTTCTCTATTTTAAAAGGGTTCAGTTTAGTATAAGTTGTGAGGTTTGGGTGGTTTTTTGTGTTAATGTCCAAAGTGCAAAGTTCTAAATTTGAGGTGGGGAAATTTAGTGGAAATAATATTTTTGAGTTATGAAAATTCAATATGTGGGATCTTCTTGTGCAACAAGGATTGCAAGAGGCGTTGACAGGAAAAACAAAGAAATCGACAAGCATGACAAAGGAGGATTGGGAAGATCTGGATGCAATATCCCTCAATACCATTCATTTGTGTCTGGCATATGAAGTGTTGTTCAACATCACTAGAGAGGAGATAAACGCAGGTTTGTGGAACAGACTGGAAAGTCTTTATATGACAAAGTCCTTGACAAATAAAATATTCTTTAAGAGGAAGTTGTATATCTTACCGATGAAAGAAGGTTTAAATGTTTTCAATACTCTAAATTGTCAATTATCTAGTATGGAAGTAAAATACAAAGATGAGAACAAGGTAGTTACATTATTGTGTTTGTTTCCTGAGTCTTGGGATCATCTGGTCACATCTATGTGGTTTAGCACAACAGATGACATTGATTATAATACTTTTGGGGGAATTTTGTTGTATGAGGAAATGAGGAGAATATCTAGTAAATAAACCTCAACAACATAATCAATGGTGGTCATAGGTCGATCTACAAAAAGAGGGAAAGATCATAGAGGTACATAAAGATAGAAGTCAAAAGGCAAGAAGGGTAAGAAAAAAATGTTGGTTATGTAGAAAATCTGGGCATCTCAAGAAGGATTGTTGGAAAAGACCAAAAAAATCCAAAGAGGACTTCACAAAGGAATCAAAGGAAGCTAATTCAACTGAAACAAGTTCAAGTTTAGGTTCAAGTGTAGGTATGGTTGATGAGGTATTATCTACTTCTGATGTTTCACAACAACATCAACATTGGTTGTTAGATTTTGGTGCGTCGAGTCACATGTGTATTCCTAGAAATTGGTTCTCAACTTACCAATCTATTGATGATGGTGTTGTTTTTATATCAGAAATATTTTTTCTTGTAAAGTTGTTGGGGTTGGTAGCATCCTGATTAAAATGTATGATGGTACTGTAAGAATGTTAACAGATGTGAGGCATGTACCCGAACTTAGAAAGATCTTGATATCTTTGGGAGTTCTATATTCTGTTGGTTATAAGTGTACAACTCAAGGTGGATTATTGAAGGTGTCCAAAGGCATATTAGTAGTCATGACCTGATCCAGGTGGATATTGGTGGCCACCCACCTATTCCAACTGGATCCTCTTGACAATTTTTAGTTCAACACGTTCTTCTGTAATTCTTTGTAATTGTGGGTTCTACACTTCTGGAGCTATCTTAAGCCCCACACAACTTCCAGTTATATATTGGTGGTTTCCCACCTAATCCAACTGGCTTATTTTGGAATTTTTCATGTTAGTACATCTTTTTGTACTTCCAGGGCCGCTTTGGGGCCCTAAATAGTGTTTTTTCTCTTACCATAGTCAAAATGTATATGGAGTCAAAGTTTGTTGGAATAATGTGTATTTCTCGAAAATACCTTTCCAATGGGCTATCATGCATCTAAAACAAAGGTCGTATGCAAAAGTTATGACTCCAAGAAGTTGAGGTACCAACTTACCCATCAGGGCCCACACAACTTTTGACATTTCATCTCCTAGGGTTAGGTTTTTTCATGTCTAGGGTTTTGGAATTCATGATTAATGTTAAAAGGGCCTCTATAGCATCATTGTAATCATTCTAATTAGATGGATGCACATAGAAACTACATCTCTTCTCAGAGATAACTACCACCATTCGAGTAAGTTGTTTTCAGTTCTACAGTTTTACAGTTTCATCCTATTTTATTTATTCAATAGAAGTTATTGTTCACTGGATAACTGTTGTTTTTCTTTGTATCTTTGTGTTATTGTATTCAATATGTTATTTATTTCATTCCTCTCATAAATCCGGATCATGAAGGAAAAGAGGATCAGGAACCTTTATCAGCCTGCAGGAAGGACTGAAATAAATCAAGAAGTTGTAGCATCTGAAGGTGAAAATGACTCTATTCATTTATGGAATCAACATTTGGGTCATATGAGAGAGAAAGGTATCAAGGTATTGGTTGATCATAAGTCACTTTCAAGTTTAAAGTTTTTGAATTTGAATTTCTGCAAGTATTTTGTTTTTAGAAAACAGTGTAGACAAAAATTTAAAACATGAAGACATAGAAGCAAAGGTATCCTTGATTACATTCACTCAGATGTTTGGGGACCATCCCCTATAGTTTCTTTTAGAGGATCGTCATATTTTGTGAAAAATACTCTAGAAATGTTTGGATCTATTTACTTAAAATAAAAGATGATGTATTTACTGTATTTAAGAAGTTTAGAGATTTTGTTGAAAAGAGCACTAACAAGTCAATCAAGTGTTTAAGAACAAATAATGGAGGTGAGTTCACTTGTGTGGAATTTGAGAACTATTGCAAGGAAGTTGGGATCGAAAGACATAAGACCACAGTTTATACTCCTCAGCAGAATGGTGTTGTTGAACACAACACCATATTTGAATATGACTCTTCTAGAGAGAGAAAGGAGTCTGCTCAGTGATGCCAAGTTTTAGAAAGAATTGTGGGCATAAGTAGTTCTTACAACATGCTATCTAATAAATTGGTCACCATCAATTGTAATAAACTATAAGATTCCATAAGAGGTATGGACAGGTCATTCGTGTGATTATTCAAATTAGAGAATATTTGGTTGTGATGCCTATGCTCTTATTTCTAAACATTAGTGTTCTAAGTTAGATCCTATATCAAAGAGAGATGTATTTGTTGGTTATGGTGATGGATTTAATGGGTACATATTATGGGATCCTACCTCCCACAAACTCATCATAAGAATATATGTAGTATTTGATGAATCCTTACTCATAAATTAGAACTGGTAGATGTTGAAGTGAGACAAGAACATTTATCGCAAGTTCAACAAATTTAGTTGGAGACTCAACCATCTTCATAAAATGAGGAGCATGAAGAAGTTCCAAAAGAAGAAGATGAAGATGCATAAAATATCCAGGAAACCGTGGATATGCCTCAATCATGTTTAAGGAGATCTACACGAGTCAATAATATTCCTACAAGGTATAATGATTATGTTTCATCTACGGCTTTTGTTTCTAATTATGGAAAACCTAGTTGTTATCAGGAAGCAATAAAGGGATCTGGAAGTGTTAAATGGAAAGAAGCTATGAAAGAAGAAATGGATTCCTTTGAGAGAAATAAACATGGGACCTAGTAGAACTTCCACAAGATAGGAAGGTTGTTGGTTGCAAGTGGGTCTACAAACTAAAAAAGGGTGATGATGATAAAGTTGAAAGGTATAAAGAAGACTGGTATTTATTTTCATGAAATATTTTCACCAGTTGTGAAGCTTGTTTCAATTCGCATTGTGTTAGCACTAGTTACTTTACTTGATCTTGAGTTAGAGAAGCTAGATGTTAAAAAAATGTTTCTACATGGATATTTGGATGAGGATATATATATGGAACAACCAAAAGGGTTTCTTTAGGATAAAAATAAGAGGTTTGTTTGCAAACTCAAGAAGTCATTATATGGCCTAAGGCAGTCTCCCAAGAAATGGTACAAGAAGTTTGATTTCTTCATGGTGAGCCAAAATTTTACAAGAAGTGAATATGATCATTGTGTTTACTTTAAAAGGTTGGAAAAATGGAATATTCATTATTTTGGTGTTATATGTTGATGATATGCTTGTTGTAAGAAAAATCATGGTCGAAATCAATAGGTTAAAAGCTCAATTGGCTAGGAAATTTGATATGAAGGATCTAGGAGCAACAAAACATATCTCGAGCATGGAGATACACATAGATAGGAAAAATGGTAAGATGTGGTTATCACAACATAATTATGTGGAGAAAATACTTATAAGATTCAGTATGAATAATGTGAAACCCATACAAATACCTTTGGCTTCCCATTTCAAGATTTCTTCATGTTTATGTCCTAGTAATGACAAAGAAAATGATTATATCTCTCATGTACCATATGCTAATGCAGTAGTAAGTTTGATGTATGCGGTGGTGAGTACTAGACCAAATATTTCACATGTAGTTGGTGTTGTGAGTAGATGTATGGAAAATACAGGTAAATATCATCGTGCGACATTGAAATGGGTTCTTCGATATCTAAGGGAACAAGTAGCTATTCTATCACGTATGATGTTTCCAGTGATTCAGTATGTGGTTATGTCGATTCATATTTTGCAGGTGACTTAGAAAAAAGGAGATCCAATTTAGGATATCTATTTACTCTTACATGAGGACCTATAAGTTGGATGTCAAAGCTTCAAAACATAGTTTCTTTATCCACTATTGTGACAAAACATATGGCTTTCTCTCATGCATGCAAGGAGGTAATTTGGTTAAAAGGTTTGCTGGGTGAGTTTGGAAGGATGCAAGACAAGGTGAAATTATTTTGTGATATTCAAAGTGCTATCCATTTGGCTAGAAATCTATCTTATCATAGTAAGATGAAGCATATTTCTATATTAAGTACCATTTTGTAAGAAGGAGGAGTGGCTCTGGAAAAGGTCCATACTAAAGTAAATTATTCAGACATGTTCATGAAACCAATTTTTTTAGAGAAGCTACAATGGTGTTTTGTTTCTCTTGGCTTGTAGAAAAGGTGATGAATCAATTTAGGCATGATATATTAGGTAAATTATTGTCAAGGTGGAGATTGTTGAAACTGCCAACTAATTTCCCATGCAGATATATGCACACAACATTAGCTAAAAATAGAAGTTGCATGCATGTACACTACAATGAATAGGTTGTGTAACTGGTGGATCGGGTTGTAATCAGTTTGTCTAATTGTGTAATCAATCATATATATATAGAATACCTGTAGAGGTGTGTGTAGAAATGTAGTGTAGTGCAATGTGTGGGAAGAAGGTGTGAGGAATATTGTAAGCCTGTGTTTCACTGTTGTAATTATCCCTTGAATAATAAGAATACTTATTATCATTGCCTTGTGGTTTTTTCCCTTAGAATGGTTTCCATGTAAATCACTGTGTTCAATTGTGTGATTGCTATGTCTTGTTTTCTTTGCTTTTAAATCTAGCTTTATTTATGCTTCTACTACACAACAACAAGTAATAGGTAGTTGTTTAGTATTTGTTAGAATAACATAATTACTCTTGCTGATAAATATGTCTATGGTTACATGTAGTAGGTAGTTATTAAATTTTGGTTAGTTATATTTAACTTTAATCTAACTATATTTCTATCTTAATATAGAACACATATTAATGGTGTTTTGTGTTGAGGAATCAATTCTCCAAACCAACAATTGATATATGAGAAGATTTGGGATTGTAGAACAAGATAGGTAGACAGTGTCTAAGGAATTATGGAGAAATTCATGCTTTAAAAGGCTAAAGGAGGATCACATTCCAAATACATGATAATGTAGTTTGAGTTTCCCACGTGTTGAATAAGAGGAGAAATAAAAGTTGTCATGGTGTAGGTAAGCAGAGCCCATAGATGAATAAGGGGTATCTTTGAAGAAGATAAAGGGATATAAAGCAAAGGATCGTTGAGGAAGAATAAATGAAGAGATAGAAAGGAATATTCGTATCGTACACTTTGCAAGATAGCATCCATCGAAGAATGAAGCTCAACAAGGAAGAACCACTTGGAGATATAAAGGAAAGAAGGGCATACGGTTTGATATATGAGTCTTATATTTATTTGGACTTAAATATAAATATATATGTAGCACCAAGATAATTTGTAAACAAATAAAAATAAGTGTTTTATTTTAGAAGTATTAAAAATTTTAAAGTAACCCTATAAAAAGAAGTGTTTAATTTTAATTTTAAAGAAGGTCTTGAAATTTATTTTGGCATTCATAAAGAAATAAAAAGAAGTGTTATTGTAATTTTAAAAGGTAGTGTAAAGCCAAGAAAAGGGGCCTCAAAGAGGTTAAATCGATTTGGACCGAAATTGAATTGATGTGAAAAGGCAAGAAAAATTGCTTGTCTGTAAGAAAATCGTTGCCATACAATCAACAAGAAGCTAAAAGAGTTATAGACATGAAATAATCACTAGGTTAATGTTCATACTATGGTAGCCGCGGGAGGTATTAACCTCCATGTGTAACCTTTGACAAGACTAGAATATTCCGAGAAGCAAGAGAAACCCTAAAACATTGGATAATAATCCTAGAGGACAAGTTGGCTCAAGAGAATATTTAATATTGAGTTATTAGCCTCCAGAAAGAGAACTTAGCCCAGTCAAGTGAGATAGAGCAGTATAAATAGAGGGTGATAGAGATCATTTGTCACTCACTCACTCACAACTGCATAAGGACAAGAAGTGTGCATGACTGGAGGACAGCTGCAACTGCGGCAGTGGTGACTTCGTCTCTTGGTTATGGTTTGGAATTTTTGCTTGGTCTTTGGTTATTCTTGCTTGGTGTGATAGACTTGGATAAAGGTGAGCTACATTGGTTGGCTATTAGATTGCTTCCATAATTATTTTGTCTATCAAGGTTAAGGTGCTTGGGGGTGGCCTTTGTGTCTATGGTTGGGTGAAAATATTGCTATATTGTCTATGATGAAACAATCACACCATATTTTTCTAACAGGTTATGGACCCACACTATCTTCAGATAGTCTAACTACTGGAAGATAGATTAGGAGAATTTTCTCAGTTGTAGTTGCAATTACAGTCAAAGTCTTATTGCAACCACAAAACCCTAACCCTCTTGTTGAGGCACCTTAAGTGAAGAGATTGACCTAATTATTGGATAGCCTATTTCACCTCCTGGTACTCTTAGGTAGCCAAGGTGTCAAGTTTGAGTTTTTGTTCAATGTCAAAGGTTGACCAATTCAAAGAAGTCATGAATTATTATATGAAGTTAAAAAACAAGTTAGAAGGGGATTCTAACTTCAGAGCATGGAAGACAAGGATTGACCTCATCCTTGCCAAGAATAAAATGTTGGATATCGTGAAAGGCAAGATCATGGAACCACAGTTTGAAGTAGTAAAAGAGAAGGAACCTCATAACGTTACAGTTATGGATAAGTTCAAGGAAAATAACATCAACGCTATGAGTATCATAGTGGACTCTGTAAAACACCACTTGATACCCTACATCTCTCATCTTGACTCATCTAAGAATATGTATGACGACCTAACTAACCTCTTCTTAGTCAGAAATATTGGATAAGTGATGAATTTGAATAATGAGCTCTGTGACATGAAAATGAATGATGGTGACAAGATAACATCATACTTTGTAAAAATCTATCAGCTAAGAGATCAAATACCAGATATTGAGGAAATCATTTTAGAAAAGGAACTAGTAAATGTCATACTTAATGGTCTTCCCAAGACATGGGATGCATTTTCTGTAAGAATGAACACAAGAATGAATTATCCCACATTTGAATATCTTTGTACTTGTTGTGCACAAGACGAATCAAGGATTAGTGCAAAAGAGAAATCCAAAAGGAAAGATGACGATCAATCCTACACAACAAAGTTCAAGAAATTCAAGAATATGAAGAACTTTGAACCAAGGATGAAACCTAATCAAGAGAAGGATATGTCAAAAATACAATGCTTCAACTATCGAAAATATGGCCATTAAAGGAATCACTATCCTAAGTTAAAGAAAAGGAAGGAAACACACGAAACAACAATTGTTGAAGAAAATGAGCCCTCAAAGAAAGTCAAGCAGGATGAAGTTGATTTCTTACTCTAGTCAAGGTAACAATATTCTTCTGTAACATAGTCCTTGTACATACCATGTTTACATAGTTCCTATACATATCATGTATGTATATTTCTTATAAGATAATATGGTCACTAAAAAAACACCTATGGAATAATAACAAGATAAGTATTACTATTACGATGATTACTATTCAAGTAATATATATGAAAAATGATGAAGTGCATTGACAATCATTGGTTGAATTCCTGTGGAAGCTATTATATAAGTAACAACTACCAAATGGGCCACAATCAAAATCAAACTTGAAGAGACCCAGAAGGAGTCAAACCAAAAAGAATCCAGTAATCAAGAGGAAACTAGAATAAGATTTGTGACACTTTGCAAAAAGCAATAAGGATGCAGATGGAAGCATGTACTCTCTCAGGTGGAGGGAATTGATTACATAATTCCAAAATAAGAACATGCATTCATGCATGGAACTAGGATTAGGAGGGATCTAATCCTAAATGATATGATCTATTGAAGAATAATTTGTGAATACTATGTAGTATCTGTACATGTTATTCATTGGAAGTAGCAACCATGATAAGCATCACATGTGCAGTTTGAATCTAGAAGAAATGTTCTTCGAAAAGAATCCTTGAATATCCTTGGTTGTCCATATACATTTATGTTCCTATGGTGGAAGGAAAAATTTGGAGCCTTTAGGAAAGAAGGACATGTAATCTATAGAATATTCCATGGAATCCAACAATGAAGAGAAACACGAGGAAGAACATGAAGATTTCAAGAAAGAAAGAAAAGTCATAACAACCAGTTGAACCAGTTTGAACCCACTAGAAGCAGTCAAGTAGAAGGAATGGAAGGAAGTTGTGATGAAGAACAATGTATGTGAGAAATTGTGAAGCATTGATAGATACAAGGCGAGACTCAGGGCTAGAGGGTTCTCCTATAAGGAAGAAGAAGAATATGATGACAACTTGTTCCAATAACCAAAGATACCTCTACCTGAACCATTATATCTCTTGTAGTATCCATGGGTTGGAGTTTACATCAAATGAATTTAAATATTGTTCTTCTCAAACATAATAATTGAAGAAGAAGCATATGTAGAGAAACCTCAATATTTTGAGGTATAACAAAAATATACCCTTGTATGCAAATGGAAGAACACCTTATATGGATTCAAGCAAAGTTGGTGCAGAGACTCTCATGTACAATAGAAGCATGGTGAAAAATTCCTATGACAGAGGAAGAATATTGAAATGTTTCCTCAGAAGTTTGGGATGATGGATTGAAAGTCCATGGAAAACTCCCATGATGATATATATGAAGAAGTTGAGAGACTCTGATCTAGTAGAACTGTCTCTGTATCAACAATTGAATGGCTCATTAATGTATTTGGAGAATACTTAGAAAGATATTTTTTTTTATGGGACGTTTGAGTTATGATATACAATTGCATGGATTTATTGATTCAGATTGGGCAGGGAGTGCAGATAACAAAAGAAGTTCTACTTGGATATGTTTCATTTTGATATTTTCCATGATTTCATGGGCTAGCAGGAAACATAAGTCTGTTGCACTCAAAACTGTAGAAGCATAGTTTATTGTATCTTGTGATGCTTGTACGGAAGCAACGTGGCTCCATAAGTTGGTTTCTGGACTATTTGATCAGATGTTGTATTCGACCGTGATATATTGTGATAATGAAAGTTGTGTGAAGATTTCAGAGAACCCAATGTTCCATGATAGTTTGAAGCACATTGCTATAGAGTATTATTTTCTCCATGATATAGTCCAAAAGGGAGAAGTGGTTCTCCATTATATCTCCACAAATGAGTAGATAGTAGATATTTTGGTAAATCCTCTATCCAAGATGAAAAGTTTGTGTACTTAAGGGACAAGTTGGTACTCATGAAGATGAATTCCTTATTGGAAGAGGCAGAGATTACTCCAAAGTTGGGAGGGAGCACTGATATATTATTGATTTATGGACAGTCATTTTCCAGTTCGGAAAATGGTCTAGGTTGGGAAGTTAATTTCCAGTCCGAAAAGTGGTTTGATATTTTTGATGGACAATAATTTTCCAATTCGAAAAATGGTCTAGATTGGACAATCAATTTTGTAATGAAAATTGATGCAAGAGCATCTCTCCACGTCAACCAGCTAGCCAGCTAGTCACGTCAACACATGCATTCAAATCTAAAGAGAGGCGCAACCCTCATCTTCAATTTTGAATTTGAAGGTAATTTAATATCTTAGGCTGGTGAGCCATGAAGACATGCTTTTCACAAGCATAGAAGTAGGTAGGCCTTTAATATTTGAAGGCTGAGATCTAGATCTAGATTGTGGACTAGATAGCCCATTCAATGTAATTGAATAGGGTAG
This sequence comes from Picea mariana, assembly GCA_032191745.1. Classification (NCBI taxonomy): domain Eukaryota; kingdom Viridiplantae; phylum Streptophyta; class Pinopsida; order Pinales; family Pinaceae; genus Picea; species Picea mariana. Next base: position 122,410 of record JASDQU010373741.1, on the reverse strand, counting down.
GTGAGGTTGGAGGGAAGCGCTCTAAGAGCCCCCTCATGTAAAATATCTTTCATTGTAATTGTATCTCACGGTAGAGAGTCTGTGAGTAGAGAGTAGAAGAAAAGGAGTCGAGACCTTGTTACAATCCGCACTCAGAACACCTTTGTAAAGAGACATTTTGATTAATATAAACCAGAGCATTTTTTCTTGCATATTGTCTCTGTTATGTGAATGTCTTTGTGTGTTCCTTATGTTGTAGATGTATGCTAGACATTTGCAGGGAGTTGTTTGATTTTTAGGCTTGAGAGGTTCTTTGTGGTTTCATTCCAGAAGGGCGTGACATAGTACTACGGTCTCTGAATACCAGTGGATAGATGCACTTCTGAACTCTACGTATTCAGACAAAGACGTGCCAGGTGGGCACAGAAGATGAAGTCATTAACTCGAAGGAAGACCTTTGAGGTTACTGAACACCTCAGGAGGCAAGGCTATGGAGAAACACAGTTGCAGACAAAATCTCTGAGGAGTTCTGTAGAAGCTTTTCCAGGTGGGCATTGAGCCAGTGCAAGGAGTGCACAGAAGAAGGACTCTGCTATGAGTTCATTAGAAGCAAGAATCATCTGAGGATTCTTGATACTCTGCCAAGAGGGCATTGAGTAAGTGATAGAGTGCACAGAAGGAACTCTTTGAGTTCAGAGATTGGAAAAGAGTCCATAGAAGGATCTTCGCAGGGTTGCTAAACACCCTGAAAGACTCAGCAATAGGTTGCTTGAGAAGACAGAGTGTTAGGAGGGCATCATATTTCTCCATCTCAGGGAGAAAGAAGAAGGAATTATTTTCCTTAGAGGTCTGAGTCTTAGAGAATCTCAGAAGAGACAACACTTTGGGTGCAAAGACTCTGCAGGAGTGCAGAAGTTAGAATCCTTCAAGGATTTGGGACCAAAGCTCAGGAGGAGTAGTGTTTCATATGCACAGGTGAGGATTCAAAGTTGTGAAGTTCACAGAGAAAAGAAACAAAGGTCGAGGCATTTGGGAATTTGAAATTCTTCCAATTCTGGGAAGGAAAACGCGAAGCTCAGGAGGAGCGACAGCTGTCGTCGGATTAAACCGAAGAGATATGGATTGTTGAAGATTTCACGTCCAGGGAGCAGCAGGAGGAGTGCAAGAGTCGAAGAGATTTTGAGTTGTTGGATCTCTCTTATAATATCTGACAGTCGTCAGATCTGTCGAGAAGAGCTCGAGGTTTAAACCCTCGTAAGCAGAGTGAAAGTCCTGACGGAGTATCGTATCGAGATATCAGCATTTGGGAGTTCGGGAGTCCTGAGGATGAGATTCCAGGCACTCGACATCAGAAATCGTGAAATAGCGAAAGAATTTGAGTCGTTCGCTGGAAGGAGGACACGTGTCGCGAGATCACCCATATCGAGGATTTAAACACCAGAAGTTAGAGAAGTAAATCCTTCGACTTCGCGAGTAGCGAAGTTGCAAGAGAATCACAGTCGTCCATCTGAGGAGGGCAGGTGGCAGAGATCAACAGATCTCGCGAACTCGGAGATTCACAAGGTGAAGACCCAAGAGTTGGCTGCTCCAAGTTGCGAAGTTGTGAAATAGCGAGGAGCGGAGATAGACGTAGGATCTGAGCCAACAAGGGCCGTTGGATCACTCACGTAATCTCATTTCAGGGTTTCATGGGTTGAAGAATCGAAAGCTTGGCATCAAGATTCACGAAGTCGTGAAGTTTGAAACTCCAAAAAGGCGGGAAGTTCCGTTGTGGGACCCGTGTTGATGGCGTGTCAAAATTTTGGCATATTGACGGATAGAAAGTCGAGACTTTTGTCCTAAAAGTCGTGAGTTGTGATAAGGAGTAGCGAGGATTTTGGGATATCGGCACTTCGGGTGTCAGGATACAAAGGAGGTAGTGCTTCGAGAAGTGAAGTCATGAAGTGTCGAAGATAGGCATGAGGGACATGTGGTAGAACCACAAGGTGGGGCCCGTGTGGTTGACAGGTGGATACGCATCGTAGGGAGAGAGGAGTCAACCCGGTGTTGACTTATCGCATCTCAGGATATCGCAACAAGAGGGCACAAGAGTTCAGACCACGAACTCATGAAGGTGCGAGTAGCGAGAGGAGCTAGCATTAAGCCTAGTCGATGGTCACGCATGGAAGGCACTGACAAAATAAGAGCTATACCCATATCAACATTTCAGGTATCACGAGATTGGAGAAGGAAGAGTTGGAGTTTCAACTCATGAACTCGCGAGTAGCGAGTTGCAACAAGCACCTTTGGAATTGGGCCTTGGTCATAGCACTGTGGTCGCACGGAGAAGTGGAGCTTGCACCTAGTGTTGTTCGCATAGGGAAGCTACCAAAAAGGACCTGTGGATCGATAATTTATGATTCCAGCAGGGAATCTAAAGATCTGATTCGGTCTGAGGGAGATAAAGAACGATCCTATGAGAGGATCTCAGTCTGAGGGATGAGAGGTCTACGTCAGTTTAGTATCAGAGCTTGAATCTTGTCTATAGATTTCAGGCAAGGGAAGTTGGAGACGAAGGAGAACTCTGATACACATCAAGTGGTATCAGAGCGAGACTTCATATGTAGAATTTAGGTGAAGAGAAGAGGAAAAGAAGATAGTCAGGAGGACTGTAGGAGAAGCTGGAACATTCAGGATTTCGTAGTGACGGTAGCAGGTTTGCCAGTAGGGAAAACAGGGACAATAAGATGGCTACTAAGGGATATACGTGTGATGGAAGAAAAGACCTGGAGCTGATGGTCAAAAGACAATGTAAGTTGTTGAGATGGTGGTTGAGGCCTGCTGAAAACCTCAACAGACCAGATAAAAGGGTTCAGGTATGTGAACCAGAGACTGGGAAAAATCTCGGTGATGCTGAGGAGGAATTGGATCGGCTGAAGATATCAAGCACTGCCAGGAGGATAGAGAAGAAATTCCCAATTTCCAGGTGGGCAAAGGGTTGATATTACTACGGGATCTCACAGAATGTCATGAGGACAGCCGAGGAATTTCACATTTCTAGGAGGGCAATGGATCAAGATCACTGCGGGATCTCATAGACTTCCAGGAGGGAAGCCGAGAGTTTCCAATTTTCCAGGTGGGAAAGGGAACAGAGATGGGATCAGTTGATTCCATAGAGACTATCTGAGATTCCATAGAGGGCAGGCATAAGCAGATGAGACTATCTGAGAGTCTCATAAACTCAGAGGTGAGTTTGAATTAGCAGATGCAACTGACAAAAGAGGAAGATCTGAGGAATCTTCTGATGATTGGGGGAATTCAGATATTCCTACCATTTGGCCAAGAGGAGGCAAAAATCTGTGTTGTAGATGCAACAACAGCAGAAGCAGGATAGCCAGCTGGGACTGTCAAAGAAGCATTGGAGCAGACTTGGGAAGCTGCCCAAGCAGAAAAAGAGAATGAGCATTCTGAGGAGTGTCTCAATGCTTTCAGCTAGGAAGCTGAGGAAGCTGCAGCACTGAAGCTGGTAGCAGAAGAAGCCAAAGAGTAGGCAGATAGATTACTCACTCCATGGGAGATGGAGTTGGAGATGCTGGAGGATTGGTTGAACAATCAAGAGCCAATAGGTGACTTCCATGAGCAGATATTGGCAGAGGAGTATTCTGAGGAATCGCTCAAAATTTTCAGATAGGGAGCTGAAAAGATAATGAAGACTGCAGAGATGAACTTTATAGCAGGGTGGCAAGTTAAGGCCATAGAAGATGAAGATGGCATGGGATATCACAGTGATTTTCCCAATTGCAGAAAATTTTTGCAGCTGAGGAGACTATAAAAGTATATCCATCCATTGGAGCAGCTCGACGAAGTGATCGAGAAGATCATGGAGCTGATGATCAGGTCAGCAGAGACTGTCAGTGAGGAGAAGCTGAGCGGAGAAGCAGAAAAAGAAGTAGTAGCAGCGCAAAAACAGCAGCAGCAGCAAGGAAGTGGAGCGAGGAGACAACTCCAGAAGATGATTTGGGATCCAGGAGGATTTCCACAGCTAAGGGTGGAAGCTCATGAGCAGGAGCTCATGAATTTTGCAGCTGAGGAGTATGATGCAAGAGCATCTCTCCACGTCAGCTAGCCAACCAACCAATCACATCAGTGTGTGCATTCAAAGCTAAAGAGAGGCATATCCCTTGTCTTCAATTTTAAATTTGAATGTAATTTAATATCTTAGGCTGGTGAGCCGTGAAGCCGTGCTTTGCACAGGCGTAGAAGTAGGTAGGCCTTTAATATTTGAAGGCAAAGATCTAGATCCAGATTATGGACTAGACAACCCATTCAATGTAATTGAATAGGGTAGGTGAGGTTGGAGGGAAGCTCTCTAAGAGCCCCCTCATGTAAAATATCTTTCATTGTAATTGTATCTCATGGTAGAGAGTCTGTGAGTAGAGAGTAGAAGAAAAGGAGCCGAGACCTTGTTACAGTCCGCGCTCAGAACACCTTTGTAAAGAGACATTTTGATTAATATAAACCAGAGCAATTTTTCCTGCATATTGTCTATGTTATGTGAATGTCTTTGTGTGTTCCTTATGCTGTAGATGTATGTTAGACATTTGCAAGGAGTTGTTTGATTTTCAGGCTTGAGAGGTTCTTTGTGGTTTCATGCCAGGAGTGCGTGATAGAGTACTGCGGTCTCTGAATACCAGTGCATAGATTCACTTCTGAACTCTGCGGATTCAGACAAAGACATGCCAGGTGGGCACAGAAACTGAAGTCATTAACTTGGAGGAAGAGCTTTGAGGTTATTGAACACCTCAGGAGGCAAGGCTATGGAGAAACACAGTTGCAGACATAATCTCTGAGGAGTTTTGTAGAAGCTCTTCCAGGTGGGCATTGAGCCAGTACAAGGAGTGCACAGAAGAAGAACTCTGATGTGAGTTCATTAGAAGCAAGAATCATCTGAGGATTCTTGATACTCTGCCAGGAGGTCATTGAGTAAGTGATAGAGTGCACAAAAGGAACTCTTTGAGTTCAGAGATTAGAAAAGAGTCCATAGAAGGATCTTCGCAGGGTTGTTGAACACCCTGAAAGACTTAGCAATAGGTTGCTTGAGTAGATAGAGTGACAGGAGGGCATCATATTTCTCCATCTGAGGGAGAAGAAAGAAGGAATTATTTTCCTTAGAGGTCTGAGTCTCAGAGAAGCTCAGAAGTGACAACACTTTGGGTGCAAAGAATCTGCAGAAGTGAAGAAGTCAGAATCCTTCAAGGATTCGGGACCAAAGCTCAGGAGGAGTAGCATTTCATACGCGTAGGCAAGGATTCAAAGTTGTGAAGCTCGCAGAGAAAAGAAACAAAGGTCAAGGCCTTTGGGAATTTGAAATTCTTCCAATTCTAGGAAGGAAAGTGCGAAGCTCAGGAGGAGTGACAACTATCGTCGGATTAAGCCGAAGAGATCTGGACCGTTGAAGATTTCACATCCAGGGAGCAGCAAGAGGAGTGCAAGAGTCAAAGAGATTTTGAGTCGTTGGATCTCTCTCAGAATATTCGACAATCGTTAGATCTGTCAAGAGGAGCTCGAGGTTTAAACCCTCGTAAGTAGAGCGAAAGTCCCGAAGGAGTATCATGTCGGGATATCAGCATTCGAGAGTTCAAGAGTCCCAAGGACGAGAGTCTGGGCACTCAACATCAAAAATCGTGAAATAGCGAAAGAATCTGAGCCGTTCACTGGAAGGATGACACGTGTTGCGAGATCACCCATATCGGGGATTTGGACACTGGAAGTCAGAGAAGGAAATCCTTCAATTTCACGAGTAGCGAAGTCGCAAGAGAATCGTAGCCGTTCGTCTGAGGAGGGCAGGTGGCAGAGATAAAGGGATATCACGAACTCAGAGGTTCGCAAGGTGAAGACCCAAGAGTTGGGTGCTCCAAGTTGTGAAGTTGTGAAATAGCGGGGAGCGGAGACAGCTGTAGGATTTGAGCCAGCAGGGGCCGTTGGATCACTCACATAATCTCATTTCAGGGTTTTGTGGGTTGAAGAACCGAGAGCTTAGCATCGGGATTCATGAAGTCGCAAAGTATAAAACTCCAAAAAGGTGGGAAGTTTCGTTGTGGGAACCGCGTTGACGACGTGTCGGAATTTTGGCATTTCGGCATATCGGCGGATAGGAAGTCGAGACTTTTTTCCCGAAAGTCCCGAAGTCAAGAGTTGTGATAAGGAGTAGCGAGGAGTTTGGGATCTCGACACTTCAGGTGTCGAGATACAAAGGAGGTAGCGCTTCGAGAAGAGAAGTCGCGAAATTTCGAGGCTGGGCATGAGGGACACGTGGTAGAACCACAAGGTGGGGCCCGTGTGGTTGACAGGTGGATACACACCATAGGGAGAGAGGAGTCAACCCAGCGTTGACTTATCGCAGCTCGGGATATCGCAATAGGAGGGCATAAGAGTTTGACCCATGAACTCACGAAGGTGCGAGTAGCGAGAGGAGCTAGAGCTAAGCCTAGCCGATGGTCACGTGTGGAAGGCGCTAACAAAAGAAGAGCTATACCCGTATCGACATTTCGGGTATCGCGAGATTGGAGAAGGAAGAGTCGGAGCTTTAACTCACGAACTCACGACTGGCGAGTTGCAACAAGCGCCTTTGGAATTGGGCCTTGGTCATAGTGTTGTGGTCGCACAAAGAAGTGGAGCTTGCACCTAGTGCTGTTCACACAGGGAAGCTACCAAAAAGGACCTGTGGATCAATAATTTGTGATTCTAGTAGGGAATCTAAAGAGCCGATTCGGTCCAAGGGACATAAAGAATGATCCTGTGAGCGGATCTCGGTTCAAGGGCCGAGAGGTCTGCGTAAAAATTGATCTAATAGATTGTTGATGTACCATAGATAGTTATTCCCCTTGTGGCCAGTGTGGGGGAATGGTATAGGACAATTATTTTTCTTGGAATTTACTTTGAGTAGTGGTCAAGTAGAATGGTCTTCCTCGCCGGACAATCATTCTTTCGAAGTTCATAGTTGTGAGAAATTTTGAAGAATGGTCTGTTTTGGAGGTTGGTGTAGGATAATAATTTCCTTAATAAATGGTCTATAAATTCATTCCCTAGGGCAGACTCATTCTCTCCAGGTTGCACTATGATTAGTGTCATAGGAATGGACTAGTTAGGTGAATGGTCCAGGTTCATCAATCTAGGACAATCATTCCCTGGGGTAGACTCATTCTCTCTGGGTTGCACTATGATTAGTGCCAGAGGAATGGCCCATTTAGGTGAATGGTCCAGGTTTAGAAATCAAGGACAATTATTTTTCTATGCCTGAGAAGAATAGTCTAGATAGCCCATGACTAATGCTTCACTTTCTGAGGGAAGATGCTCTTCTAGATCTCACAGATGTGAGTGGAAGAATGGGCTAGATGACTCAGTTTGTATCATGATATTATTTATGCAAGTTGATATAAGATGATATGATTGTTGTAGAGACTATATGTATCTACATAGTAGTTGTATGATACTGTGGTGGATGTGATCCGCCAGTAGTGACTATGTGTCACTGGTTAGTAGTAGTGTGCTACTGGGAGTGGTTTTGTACCACTAGATAGTAGGTGTATACTACTATGAATAGACACAGTTGTGTTCTATTGGATGACATTGTTCTGATTGCCATGGAGACTATCTAGTTGGATAGTGATGATAGTGCTCATGATTTGATCATGAGATATCCTATGTGTCTATGATGATGCTACTGGTTGAATGGTATTTTTTTTCTCAATACCATTGTCTTTAATACCTCCCTTTCTAGGAGGGAGTGTTGATATTATGGTAGCTACAAGAGGTATTAAACTCCAGGTGTAACCTTTGACAAGACTAGAATATTCCGAGAAGCAAGAGAAACCCTAAAACATTGGATAATAACCCTAAAAGACAAGTTGACTCAAGAGAATATTGAATATTGAGTTATTGGCCTCCAGAAAGAGAAGTCGGCCGAGTCAAGTGAGATAGAGTAGTATAAATAGATGGGGATAGAGATCATTTGTCACTCACTCACTCACAACTGCATAAGGACAAGAAGTGCTCACAAGTAACCTGAATTTCCTAACCGGTTGTACCTTGACCCTTAACTATTAATGAATTGTAAATATTAGGCATATTACCTGGAGGAAAAGAGACATCCAGTACTGGGGCAATGATTTGAGCTATACATCCCACATTTTTTTCTACAAGTGCAGAAACCCCAAGAACAAGAGGATTGGTTCTCATACAAAAAAGGAAAGAAATTCCATGAAGATTATATATATGTGTGTGTGTGTGTGTGTGTGTGATTTTTCCAATATCATCAATAACAAAAATGTGCGCATGAATGGAGGACAATTGTAGCTACAACAGTCGTGACTTGGTATCCTGGATATGGTTTGGACTTTCTGCTTGGTCTTTGGTTATTCTTTCTTGGTACGCTAGCCTTGGATAAAGGTGTGCTACCTTGGTTGGCTATTGGATTTATTCCAGAATTATTTTATTTGTCATAGTTAAGGTGAACGGGGGCGGCCTTTGTGCCCATGGTTAGGTGAAAATATTTCTATATTGTCTATGGTGAAATGAGCACACCCTATTTTTCTAACAGCGAAAATATCCCAAGTGAATGATCAATAGATCATATGTATTGGAAGAAGAAAGGATTGACATAATCATTGAGCAATCACTAAAAGAAAGAAAATTTATCGCTAAAGTGGAGAAATAAATGTAGTATTGACAGATCGTTGCAAGAAGTGAAACAATAAGTGAACCAATAAAGGAAGGATTGAAGTGAAGCAAAAAAAAACAAGAAAGTCGAAAAACCACTAAGTGAGAAGATCCCAAGTGAATAAAGTTTAATCGTAATAAATAAGAGATTTTGACCGCAATGCCAGCCTTGAAGTCCAAAAGAAAGGTCTCTAGTAGTAAGCTTGAAGGTTTCCATGGTTCTTCGAAGAAGAAGGAACACATATTGAATATACAACAAAAATTTTGGTATGGTAATATTTGAGAGTCACTAGTAAATATAAGAATGCACTATGAAGCAGTGGAGAGGAGACATTAGAAAGAGATCACATGGGAAATGGAGAAATATGACAACCCAAGTCATGAAATTTTGTACCTGACATGAAATGTTGTAATGAGGGGGTGCATGATTAGTTGTACCTGACACCCCAGAGAGGTTTTTGGTCCTAGTTGTAAATGTCTATCCATAGGAAAGTCGATTTTCCCAAGTTTGTTGTAATCCATGTTATTCAAGCATACATGTAGTATCATAGCGCATGGTGTATCCCTCATTCATATAGAGGATGTGGAATCAATTTGTGGAATGGACCATTAGGGTAGGTACAAGGGTGCCATGTGTACTCGTATGCTAGCTTGATGTTGAATCACAGAAGTTGAATCTTCGATTAAGGGGGGAATGTGAGATGGAGTAATCTCAGAATGTGAGATGGTTAGGAACAAGTTATAATTAAGGGAGATTCTAATGTGTTGATGAACCATGTAGGTTAAAAGGATTTATAAAGAACTAGAAAGTACAACATATGGTACACATGTATCTCGATAGATGGATTTCTTTCTATATGGACATCTATGTTTTATGCAGGTACAAAATGAATAAAGAAGCAAGTTCAAATATGAATTCCATAGTGAAGAAAGCATGGACAAAGGGAAGCCAGTGACCTCGTTGAAAAAAAAAAAACGTTGCAATGCCATGTTGAGACAACAATTAAAAATTACAAGGAAACACCCACACTTGTAGCAATAGGAAATGATTTGAGGAAACATGTAAATCAAAAGACCAATTCGTTGGCATATCCACAAAGCCATTAGCAATAGATGTTTTCTAAAATTCATAGGTATAATTTAGGAGCGATATATGTTGAAGCATTCAACGGATGTAATTAAGAGGGAGTGTTAGAATAACACAATTACTCTTGTTGATTAAACTGTCTACAATTACAAGTAGTTGGTAGTTGTTCAGTTTTGGTCAATTATACGTAACTTCATTGTAACTATATTTCTATCTTAATATAGAACATAGATTAATGGCATTGTGTGTTGGGGTATAATCTCTCCAAACCAATATTCTATATTCGATGCTTGGTTACCCAAGTGGTGTGACCTTGTCAACGGTAGTAGTTTTTTCTTATGTGGCGCAAACTATTTTTTTATTGCAGGATTTCCCAAAGGTTGCTTTCATCCATTTTCAACACTAGTATCAGCTTCTATATTTGGTGCTTGGTTTCCCATGTGGCGCATCCTTGTAAATGGTAGAAATTCTTGTTGATGTGACAAAAAATATTTTTTTATCACAGGGTTTCCTAGAGGTTGCTTTCATCCATTTTCCTCACTAGTATCAACATCTGTATTTGGTACTTGGTTGCCCGAAAATATTTATCTCGATTGAAAATTCCATCCATCCAACGGGTATGGATAAAAGTCAACATAAGTCAATGATTGAAATTTATCCATGTTTGTTGGATGGACGAAATATGAAATCGATTTAAATTCAAGTTGGTTACCTATGTGGTGCAACCTTGTCAAACGTAGTAGTACTTTTCGATGTGGCTCGACATGTTTTTTTATTGCAGCTTCCAGGAATTCTCCATAAAATGGTAGAACCATGAAAATGAAATAATTATTATGATCACAAACCCACTATGACATATCTGAGTAGTGGGTAATGATGAGCATGTTACATCCCAGCACTGTCACTGTAAAAAAATAAAATGGTGTACTTTATATTCATAGAATTGATGGATTCGCACAATTATTCATGTGTTTGGTGGGAGATTGTTGGTAGACCAAATGGTGTAGTGGGTCTTGACATGACATTAGCATGGGAGGCTTGAACCTGTTTTCTCCATTCTTAAATATGGTGGAACACTTTAATGAACTCATTTCCATGTATGATTTTGATTTTAGTAAGCTCACGTCTTAGTTTTTCTTCAACAAAAATGGACTTTGATACCTATTGAAAATTGAGAGAGACTATGAGGACCATACTTGGGATGAAATATTAACATATAACTTGAGTGGGCCTAATGGTTAGGAATATGTATTTCTTCCTTGGAGGTCACATGTTCAAATATAGAGGTGGGTAAACTATGTACACCTTTATATACTTTAGTAGTCAAATACCTATGTCGAGGGGGTCCCTTGTCCCACAAACAAGTTTGATTTGATTTTGTAAAATTCTTTGGGTTGATGTGAAAACATGTGTGATTAATTAATAATTTAATTTTATTGTATGTTTTTAGTAAAAGTTGAATGCTTAGTTAATTTGAAAATATAATTTTTTGGGTTGACATAATTTTTTTGTTAATTTGGAAGTTGGTTTGATCTTTTTGAGGCATCATCAAAAAGGTCAATGAAGGTCACTTAATCACTTGGATCAAAATTATCCATATTGAAAAAAACAAGGTCAATGAAGGTCACTTAATCACTTGGATCAAAATTATCCATATTGGAAAAAAAACACCATGATAGATGTTGTTGGAATATGAAGTTTGATAGAAAATGAACATTGGGAAGGTGAAAGAACATAGAATGAACATTGGGAAAGTGAAGGTGTGGAGAATGTTGTAATAACCATTATAGTACTCCATATCAATTCCACATAATGACCCCTGTTGCTTTCAATGTTTCATAACAAAGAAAGGGAGGGACCTTTTTAGAGTAATATTTGTCTTTATAATAGAAAATTATATCTTGGGGGAGATAGGAGTTGGTTTGATGATTTATCGATGGTGCTTGATCTTGAGAAGAAAGTCTAAGTTAGATTATGGTTAAGGATATGAGACCCATGTATGATTCTCAATACCTTGTAATGGCATCCATATTAAAATTATATGCTAAACACTCCTTAGATAGGGATGATATCATGGTTTTTAAGTTTTTTTGTGGTTCTTGAGCTCAAAAATGTTCAATTAGGTTTTAAGTCCATTCTCANTTATTCCTTCACACCCATTTCCAGTGCACAAAACTTAGTCCTGGTGTCTGTATCCCACTTGGAGTCCTACAAAGAACCCCACCAAAGGATTTGTGTGTTGGTTCAAGGAATCATTTAAGGTTCTTGGCCCAAGAAGATTCAACAATATCCTAAGGCACTTATTTTCTTTATTCGACCATGGTTAATGCTTCGCGGCCTATCCTTGCTGCAAAAAACCTTATAATGGTGTCCATATCCAAATATAATGCCAAATATTCCCTAGAGAGGGATTATGTTGTGGTTTGTAAGAGTTGTTCATGGTGACTAAGCACATAAAAACAAATTTAGGGCCAACGTTTGAAGTATTTTCCTCCCCTAACCATGGTGCTTGAGCTCAAGAAGGTTCATTTAGGGCTTAATCCCCTTGTTCCCCCACTAACTTTGTTTAGGCCTCAAGATCCATTTGTTTTTTCCACAAAATAACATGTGCACACTTTTAATGGAACACACATGTGCTCTTTTATAACATAGTACATGGAGGGTAATACTATAATTTGTGCATAAGACATGCATGAAGGTTCAACATGGGATGAATAAATTCAAATAGGAATGCATACACATTTCTATATCATGTTCCTGCTTATAAATTTTTCAATAAGCATGTGTTCCATATTTTCACTCATTCTCTATTTATAATTCTCTAAATTAATTTTATTCTTTGTTTATGAATGAAATGGATATGGAATTCATAGTTTTTATGAGTTTGTATATATGTAATTTAGTTGCATACATGTTATATCAATTTGAATGGTGTTAATCCTTTAATTCATTTGAATTTTTTATATGGCTATTTTCAAACATGGGTTAGATCCCCACTCTCTATTTTAGGCAATCTGATGCAAACCCCTGACCCTCGAGTCAGAATATGCACATGATCGCTCTTCCTATCGGATCCGCATAACCGAAACAGTTCTTTCAGGCTCTCACTGGAACCCCACAAACCCGATCCACAGGTCTTTTCCCAAAAACTCCACGAGCACAAGCATGTACCAGGCGTGATTCTTCACCTCCACATGGCCACCAAATATGACTATGACCTTTTCCGAAAAGGAATTTTGGGTTTCGCGACTTCGCGAACCCTGATGTCGAGTCTCCTGGACTCTTCAATCCTTGAATGATGAAATGCCAAAATACCAAAATGCTTCAACGATGCTTAGCCCCGGCCCACATCTCGGTCCATGTGACCACTTGACATGTGACCACAACCCTAGTCCAAAGGCATGTCGTGTTTCGTGACTTCAGGATTTTTCAACACAAAGCGCCCCAACTTCTTGTCCTTGGAACTTTCGAAACTTCGAAAAGCCGAACCCCGAAAGGGCTAGCGAGTGACAAGCTCCCAGCTTGGGTCTTGTCCATGTGACCCTATCCCATGACCTGGTGTTATTCCTCCGAAATGCTTTTGGGGTTTCACAATTTCGGTTGCACCGATTCCTGACCCTTCGAACTTCCGGGTCTCGAAGTGTCGAAATACGAAAACCTGAAATGCCAAAGTTCTTCTCTAGAAGGAGATCAACGACTATGAGCCTCCCTTGATCCAACGGCTTGGATCCTTTCAGGACTTCGTGGGTCAAGAGTCCCGACTCTTTCCCTTTTTATCATCCAATAGCCGAAATGCCAAAATCCTCCATTGAGAGATCAACAGTTACGATCCAATTAGATTGATGACTCACCTCCTTTCGGGAACTTCTTGAAACCTTGACCGCTCACCATGTGTCCTCCTATGGATAGTCACGATCCTTTCGAGGTTTCATGAGTTAGGAATTCACATATCACGACTCTTACTCCTAGAACTCCCAATATCCGAAACCCCTATGGGCTTGGATCTCTGCCACATGTCCTCCCCAATGATGGACGGTCTCGATGCTTTTTGGGACTTCACGGGTCCTCTCCTCATCGTATATGAGATTAAATCTCGTGCAACTTCTCCCAGATCCAATGGCTATCAGCTATCTACGCAAGATCTGACGGCCTAGTCTATTCTCTTTTCTTGTGCGCTTTCCTTCCTGTGCCTGGACGTAGACTTCAACGGTCTAGATATTTCCTCTCCAGCTGATCCAATGGTAGCTGTAGCTCCCTCCTGAGGTTGCGCTTCTTCCTGAATTGGAAGATTTTCAAATGCTTTAAAGGCCTCGGCCTTTATCTCTGCTGCGAACCCTATAACCTTGGATCCTGCCTACTTTCTCAGGATGTTGTCCCTCTTGAGCTTTGTCGACTCTGAAACCTTGAAAGGTTTCTCGACTTCTGCACTCCTTGCAGGATATCTTTGCACGAAATGGTGTTATCTCCTCTGAACTTCGAGACTTAGAATAAGTCCTCTCTCGCTCCCACTCTTACACTTGACCTCCTGAGCTTTAGACTTGAAACAAAGTCTTCCTGCGCTCACTCCTTATTCTTGACGAGCCTCCAGACGGTTGTCTATCAACACTTCACTCGAGTGTTGGCCTGGTGCACTCCTTGCATAGGTATTTGTCCTCCTTGAGCTTCAACTACTTGGACCTCAATGGTCTCTATTCCTTTCTCTCCTTGAAGGGATATATGTGCCCTCTGGAAAATTCCTCCTCAAGCACACCTTACTGAGCCTGCAGGGTGTTCAGTAACCCTATGAAGGTCCTCCTATGCCACTTATTCTTCCTCGGAACTCTAAGAGTTCTTTTGTGCACTCTATGAACCTTCTCAATTCGCTCCTGGCAGAGCTTCCACAGAATCCTTGGTGACTCTGTCTTCTTGATGAACTCAAAATAGAGTTATCTCCTGTGCACTCTATGCACCTGCTCAATGCCCTCCTGGCAGAGCTTCCACAAAATTCTCAGCAATTCTACCTGTCCTGTGCCCTCATCTGCACAGTCTTACCTCAAAGGTGTTCAACAACCTTGAGGCTTCTCCTTAAGCTAGTGACTTCCTCTGGTGCACCCTCCTGGAATGTCTTTGTCTGAAATTCCATAGAATTCGGAAGTGCACTCCTTGCATTGGCTTACATAACCCACAGTGTTCTATCATGCAACCTCTTGCATGAAGCCACAAAGAACCCAAACATGAAATCAAAGAACCCAACAGACAACAAACTCTATCTGTAATATGCAAATGCACACTAACATACATCTACAACATATCATCATCACACATAAAGACATTCATTCACACACACAGAATAACATGCAGGGAAAACTGCTCTGATTGTATTAATATGAATGCCTGATTACAGTGTGTTCAAGATCAGACTGCAACAGATTCTTGGCTCTCTCTTCTCTCCCTCTCTACTTGAATCGACTAACTCTCCAAAACAAGATGCTTAGATATTTTACATGAGGGGGATCTTTGAGCTCTTCCCTTCAAGCTACCTACTCTTCATTAATTGCATTCAATTACAATGAATGGATGTCTAGTCCAAATCGGATCTAGATCTCAGCCTCACAACAATTTAAGGAAACCTTTACCTAAAGCCTACTCAAAGGAACGACTTGGCTCTACCAGTCTTACAATCATTTAATACATTAATTCAAATTCAAAATTTGAAAGTAAGAGGGTTGTGCCTCTCTCCTCCCATTGAATGCACGCATTGATGTGTTGGTTGGCTGGCGTGTAGCTAGCTTGAAGCAATGCTCCTGCATCATACTCCTCTACTGTGAAAAATTCATGAGCTCCTGCTCATGATCTTCCCAACATCTCTTTTTGAAATCCACCTGGATCCCAAACAGTTCTTTGCAGTTGTCCATCCGCTCCATCACTTGGTTGCTGCTACTACTGCTGCCCTGCTACTACGGCAGGTTCTCCTCTGCTCAGCTTCCCTTTGATGACCACTTCTGTTGATCTGATCATCAACCTTCTGATCTATTCAATCTCCTCGTCTAGTTGCTGAAATGGTTGGCTCTTTGTATGCAGTCTTCTCGGCTGTACTTCTTCCTTATCGGTGCGTAGATCATCAGGATCTCCCATGCCATCGTTTTCCTCTGCTATAGCACTAGCTGGCCACTCTGGTACAAATTCCATCTTTGTAGTCCTATCATTGAGTTGTTTCTTAGCTTCCTCTTCTGACAGCTTGACTATCAGCTCTCTTGCTGGCATATCTCCAACTTCCTCTAGCTGCTCCTCAAACTGGAATTCTTCTTCACCTGCTACTACATACCTCGGCATTTCAGCCATCATCATCTGTTTAGCTCTCTGGCTGAAATTTCTGAGCGATTCCTTAGAATGCTCCTCTACAAATATTTGCATGATTGTCTGCTCATGGAAGTCATCTACTAGCTCTATATTGTTAAACCAATCCTCCATCATTTCCAATTCCATCTCCCATGGAGTGAACATCTTATCTGCATGCTCCTCTTTTGCTTTCAGCTTCAATGCTACAGCTGTCTCCTTTTCAACTTCCTGGTTGAAACTTTTGAGCCATTCTTTCGAATGCTCCTTTTCCTTTCCTTGGGCAACCTCTGATATCTTCTCCCATCTCTTCTTCCTCTATGACAGTCACTGTTGGCTATTCTTCTATTGTTGTTGTTGCATCGACAACACACACGCTGGCCTCAACTAGGCTATATGGCAAGAATACCAAAATTCCTCCAATGATCAGAAGACATTTCTGATCCTCCTCTATCAACTCTCCACGTTGATATGAACTCACCTCTGAGTTCATCTTCTCTCCCTTGCCCACCTGGAAATATGGGATTTCTGCCTTGCCCACCTGGTAGTCTATGAGATCCTCAACTAATCTCATCTCATTGCCCACTAGGCAATCTGAATTTCCTGTTCTGCCCTCCTGGCAGTCTTTGAGATCATCCTGTGACCTCTTCTTATTGCCCACCTGGCAAATTGAAAATTTCTCACTGCTCACCTGGCAGTCTCTGAGATCTTCCAATGATCTCTTCTCCTCATTATTACTGAGATTTCTCCCAGCTTCTGGATCACAGACATGAACCACTTCCTCTTCATCTCTAAGGATTTCCACATACCTCAGCCATTCACTCAAAAATCTTCATTATCTTTTGGCCAACAACTCCTTGACTGGCCACTTTGCTTTCCTCCTCAGAGGCCATTCATACACCCAATGTGTCTTTGCATCCTGTTGCATTCATAGTGCAAGCTCTTCCATCCTCACTCTTATCTCGATGAGTTCTTTATCCATCGCATATTTTCCCTGCTGATGGTTTTTCTTTCCACCGCATCCATGGGCTTCAATAGCCATCTTCACATGTTCTTGTCTGCCCTCCTGGAAAACTTGTTGCTATCACTTTGCAACCGCGAGTGCTTCTAGCCTCTCCTACAGTCCACCTAATTGTTTCATTTGACTGTTACGTCCTGCAACAATCACCACATAGTTTCAACACTCTGCCTTCCTTTTCCACAGTCTGTAAGCTGCCTCTGTTGCCTACGGAAGTCAAATACTGCTCTGATACCAAATTGATGCGTATCAGAGTATTCATTTTCCTCTAGCTCTCTCTACTTGAAATATACAGACAAAATTAGGCTCTGATACCACTTGATGCAAACCCCCAACCCTCGAGCTAGAATTCACACAGGATCGCTCTTCCTATCAGATCTGCAAAACTGAAACAGTTCTATTGGGCTCCCACTAGAACCCCACAAACCCGATCCATAGGTCCTTTCCCGAAAATTCCACTGGAACAAGCATGCACCAAGTGTGATTCTTCACCTCCACATGGCCACCAAATACGACCATGACCTTTTTCAAAAAGGAATTTCGGGTTTCGCGACTTCACAGACCCTGATGTTGAGTCTCCTGGACTCTTCAATCCCTGAACACCGAAATGCTGAAATGATGAAATGGCGTCAACGACGCTTAGCCCTGACCCACATCTCAATCCATGTGACCACTTGCCACATGACCATGACCCTACTCCAAATCCATGTCGTGTTTCATGACTCAGGATTTTCCATCTCAAAGCACCCCGACTCCTTGTCCTCGAAACTTTCGAAACTCCAAAATGCCTAACCCCGAAAGGGATGGTGAGTGACAAGATCCCTGCTTGGGTCTTATCCACGTGACCTTGTCCTGTGACCTGACACTATTCCTCCGAAATGCTTCTGGGGTTTCGCACTTCGGGACTTCGTGATTCCAGCTGCACCGATTCCTGACCCTTCGAACTTCTGGGTCCCGAAGTGCCCAAATACCAAAACCCAAAATGCCAAAGTTCTTCTCCAGAGGGAGATCAATGGCTATGAGACTCCCCTGATCCAACGACTTGGATCCTTTTATGACTTCGTGGGTCAAGAGTCCCGACTCTTTCCCTTTGTATTCTCCAGTAGCCAAAATGCAGAAATCCTCCACTGAGAGATAAACAGTTACGATCCAACTGGATCGATGACTCACCTCCTTTTAGGAACTTCCCGAAACCTTGACCACTCACCACGTGTCCTCCTATGGATGGTCACGATCCTTTCGGGGTTTCATGAGTCGGGACTTCACATATCATGACTCTTCCTCCTTGAACTCCCGGTATCCGAAACCCCTATGGGCTTGGATCTCTGCCATGTGTCCTCTCCAACGATGGACGGTCCCGATGCTTTTCAAGACTTCACGGGTCCTCTCCTCTTCGTATACGAGATTAAATCTCATGTAGCTTCTCCCATATCCGATGACTATCGGCTATTTACGCAAGATTTGATGACCCTGATCTGCTCTCCTTTCTTGTGCGCTTTCTTGCCTGCACCTAGACGTAGACGTCAATGGTCTAGATCTTTCCTCTCCAGTTGATCCAATGACAACTATAGCTCCCTCCTGAGATTGTGCTTCTTCACAAATTGGAAGATTTTCAAATGCTTTAAAGGCCTCGACCTCTATCTCTAATGTGAAGCTTGTAACCTTGGCTCCTACCTGCATTCTAAGGATGTTGTCCCTCTTGAGCTTTGTCGACTCTAAAACCTTGAAAGGTTTCTCGACTTCTGCAATCCTTGTAGGATCTCTTTGCATGAAATGGTGTTATCTCTTCTGAGCTTCAGGACTTAGAATAAGTCCTCTCTCTCTCCCTCTCCTGCGCTTGACCTCTTGAGCTTCAGACTTGAAACAAAGTCTTCTTGCGCTCACTCCTTATGCTTGACAAGCCTCTAGACGACTATCTATCAACACTTCACTCGAGTGTTGGACTGGTGCACTCCTTGCACAGGTCTTTGTCCTCCTTGAGCTTCAACTTCTCGGATCTTAATGGTCTCTATCCCTTTCTCTCCTTGAAGGGATATATGTGCCTTCTGGAAACTTCTTGCTCAAGCACACCCTGCTGAGCCTGTAGGGTGTTCAGTAACCCTGTGAAGGTCCTCCTATGACACTTCTTCTTCCTTAGAACTCTAAGATTTCTTCTGTGCACTCTATGCACCTACTCAATGCCCTCCTAGCAGAGCTACCATAGAATCCTTGGTGACTCTGTCTTCTCGAGGAACTCGAAATAGAGTTCTCTCCTGTGCACTCTATGCACCTGCTCAATGCCCTCCTGGCAGAGCTTCCCTAGAATTCTCAGCAATTCTTCCTATCCTATGCCCTTCTCTGCACAGTCTTACCTCCAAGGTGTTCAACAACCTTGAGGCTTCTCCTTGAGCCAGTGACTTCCTCTGGTGTGCCCTCCTGGCACGTCTTTGTCTGAAATTCCGCAGAATTCAGAAGTGCACTCCTTGCACTAGCTTACAGAACCCATAGTGTTCTGTCATGCAACCTCTTGCATGAAGCCACAAGGAACCCAGACCTGAAATCAAAGAACCCAATAGACAACAACCTCTGTTTGTAATCTATAAATGCACACTAACATACATCTACAACATATCATCATCACACATAAAGATATTCATTCACACATACAGAATAACATGTAGGGAAAACTTATCTGATTGTATTAATATGAATGTTTGATTACAGTTTGTTCAAGCTCGGACTGCAACAGAGTCTCGACTCTCTCTTCTCTCCCTCTCTACTTGACTCGACTAACTCTCCAAAATGAGATGCTTAGATCTTTTACATGAGGGGGCTCTTTGAGCTCTTCCCTCCAAGCTACCTACTCTTCATTAATTACATTCAATTACAATGAATGGATGTCTAGTCCGAATCGCATCTAGATCTTAGCCTTACAGCCATTTAAGGCAACCTTTACCTAAAGCCTACTCAAAGGCATGGCTTGGCTCTACTAGCCTTACAATCATTTAATACATTAATTCAAATTCAAAATTTGAAAGTAAGAGGGTTGCACTTCTCTCCTCCCATTGAATGCACGCGTTGATGTGCTGGTTGGCTGGTGCATAGTTGGCTTAGAGCGATGCTTCTGCATCACAATCCATGGAAGGGGATGTTACAAATTGGTAACTCCATGTAAGGGGACATTGCATAAAATCATACATGTAGATAATGTAAGATAATATTCAATAAAAAACATACAACTTATTATTAATCCTTGTAAATTTTGATAAATAATATCAATATAAGAATATTTTATATAAAACATAAGTGAAAATTTAAACAAAAAATTGTCAATATGTAGTCAATTATTATGTAGCCAATTGGAAACAAAATCACCACTAAAAATAACTTTCTTGAATGCAATTATCCTAATAGAATTCAATCTCTATTGTAATCAAGAAGCATAATTATTCTTTCAATTTTTTCTCAACACAAGACACAAAAGCACATAACATAATTCCAACATGAATGTGACATAGGTACAAACATAGGTTTAGAGTGTTGGAAGAGCTTTGCTTCCAAAAGGAAAATGAATAAGTAAAGGACATGGATGGAAGAGTACTTGAGGTGAAGGATGACATGGAAACTCCACTAGTTAAAGGAATCATGGCTAAAAAGTCAATAGGTAATTCATCCCATTTTTACACCATCTACGCTAAATCATAAACACAATTTGAGGATATATGTAGTGCTGCATGAAATTAACAATCATGTAACAAGAAATTCATGGATTCATTGTCATATTTTTCCCATCAAAGTTAGACATGGAGAAGATGATGTATAAGATATCGACTCATATACTCTATCTCATTTTCCACCCCTATCTTCCCCTTTTATTTCTTAGTCTTTCCTATGTGCATTTTCTATCTTACTACTTATTTTCAATTTGTCATACAAGAATTTGACATGTCAAACAAAGGAAACAACACAAAAAATGCTATTAAGAACAACATTTATAATTCTCTAATGAGGAATTTTCCTTTCTCTGTGCACTAGAAATCACTACATGGTAATTATATTATTTGCATTGTGGTGCATTCAAACTCAATTGAAACGGTTGAACACATGGGAAATAACAATGTCATTATTTATTTACCTAAATTGATCTAGTATATACAAAGGTTCAAAACCAAGTATTACATATTCATCCTTGAAAATCTCACGTGAATAGGATTAAGCTATTCAAACCATCAATATTAGATGCATATTATAAGTGTAGTTGGGTTAAAAGGTTTTATATCAAATATTGAAGTCTAGAAATTAAATAACCTTTACAATTCAACACCATTTTGCAAAACGATATGTGACAGAAAATAAAAAAAAAATTGACAACATAGGTACTCCAATAGATGATGAACACTTTTAGTAAACACTCACACAACTAGATCAAATATCAACACACCAATGTTTTCACATGGTAAAATCTCTATGAGGAAGCACCCACGACCCTAGACAACGCGACCACTTGGAGCAATTTATTAATGCAAAAGAAAAATATTACAGAGAGATTTACAAGACAATTTCTCACAATCGATCATCAAAAATTTACCCTCCATGCTCTTTAAACAAAGATCGTGGACCAATTGGGTGTTGAGCCACAAATCAATGTAGTCGTTAATATCGAGGAGAATATGATGCTTCAGATCACTCTATGTTGGGAACATATCGTCACTGTCAAATTACCTAACTACAAATGCATACTAAAGAAAATGTTAATTTTCAGAACTCAGTTCTAGACAAATTATTTCCTAGTAAATC
>JASDQU010373741.1:36022-46117 GCA_032191745.1 Picea mariana | reverse complement strand
CTGCTTATAGATTTATGTGACATTATTTATTTTCTGTAAGTGTTGGTTCTTGTGGAATGACACTTTGGAAACTGCCACAGATTGATTTCAAACAAAGAAACAAAATTATCATAAAAATGGTGGAGAAGCAGTGGATGAGGTATCAGAGTGATGGTGAATCGTGTGCATATGGGGAATGGTTTATAAAATGTCAGTGATGGTGGTTGAATGAACCTGGACATCAATTTTAAGGCCAATATTTACTTTGTGGTTCTTTGCTTGGATAGGCAACAATGACTTCATCCTCTTGAGATGGCTTACGAATGCTTTATGATGTACAAAGAGAAGACACTATAGATGTCGCTTTGTATTTGTATACCACATATTTCATTTTCATTACTTGGTCTTATCATTAGACTATATTGTTCATTACGACAAGTGGAGTGAATATGGAGGGTTTACTGAGTAGTTGTGATAATGCATACAAGAGTGTGCAGTGGGTAATGGTGGTTATGCATCATGTTTTCCAATTTCTTAGTAAATTAAAAATATTTATACCATTTTTACCTCAAATTACCCTTGCTTTGAATTCTAATGCATGTTGAAGCGTAAACTATGCAAAACGGGACAAAATGTATGCAAAATCATGATGTAGACTGTTGAAATCTAAAGATGAAGTGGAGCAAGGCTGAGAACTGATGGATATCTAGGAGACAGTTGATGAATGTTGATCTTTTGAGATTCCTTATGTCTCTCTCTCTCACCCCCAAACCCGTTGGTTTGCATGTCCTCATGCAAACTCTCATTAGCACACAAAATTTTTGCAAGATGAAAGTGGACTATGTGGAACTGGTGCATGTTGACTGAAGGAGAGAAATGAAATATGTCAGAGCTAAGAGCTGCTGAAAATATCCTGCAAAAAGTACCCTTGAAAAAGATTTAAATTTATGTATTGTTGGTACAGGAACCTACTGGTTTCTGTACCAGCAGTACCGGAACAGAAAAATCTAAAAGAACTAAACCAATACTATTATTATGAGAGAACAAATATACGTTGATGCCATGATTAAAGAAAAAACCAAAAATTAAACTTTATTCATGCTTGTAAATTCGGAAATGAAATTTATTTTAAAATATTACAAGCATAAAGGAAATTTGTAAATTACTTATTACATATGATTTCATCGATCATTAACAATTGTATGCTCAAGAAACCATGTGAATTATGATCGAGAATTTTTCCTCTCATCCTTGAACAGGAAAACATGAGGAAATAAATGGACTTTGATAAATGAGAAACCAATAGGAAACAAATCATCCATGTTTAATTTCTCAAAGAATCTATGTCATTCAAGTGATATTGATAAAGTTCGCATTTGAGTTTATTAGACTCCTACACATATGGGTCCCACCTCTAGGAAAATGGCATCCTAGGTATGAATGACGGGGTCTTAAGACCATCTTACGGACATTCTCAAATGGAAATTAGATGAGTTTCATTATCCTTTTGTTCAACCATGCATGCTTCTTCTTAACGATTTACACAAGTATATTGTTCATACAGAAAAATATAGATTAGGCATAATGAAAGACATCCAAATCAGACATCGTTTCTAGCAAGCATGTCCAGTACTCCGATGGGGTAATGTTGACATATAATAAATATCCTTCCCAGGCAGAATGCCTCATTGCCCACGAGCTTGTTCAGTACCCCGATGGGTTTGCCTAGTTATACGACAGGCTGGTACTCGCTGCCAGCAGACCTATTCAGTATCCCGACGTGTTAGCCTCTTACACCCATTTTCCATCAAAGGCTCTTGTACCGATATTTACCCTTAAGATAAAATTTATAGATTGATTTTGCATGGGTGAATGGGGCAGCATCTTTGAAAACATTTTAATAGGATGGGATGGTATTGGGTTGGAATATATTTTATAGATTGCCCATAAAATATTGTTCGTGTGAAAAATAGACTTATGTATCGAGATTAGTCGAAAGACATATCATGGTCAAACTTACTTAATGTATGGTGGATGAGGCCATGAGAGAATGACCTAAAGGTGTCTCTAGTCCCCAAGTTCATCTTCTCCATATAAGATTGTGTTCCCTCACAAGTAGAAGTTTCATTCACTCTCCTGCTACTATTTGATAAGAATGCTTGAATAACAAGTTTTGATATGAAACTAGGATGTACAGGTTACCTATGGGCATCATTATGTAGACCTTAAATATTTTGTAAATCCCCATAATGTTTTAAAGGTTAGGCTTATGAGAAACTGTTATTATTAATAGTCAAAAATCTGTAAGTAATAAGAAGAAGAAATATCTTAAGTTGTTTTGGTTTTTGATGTTAGATCACCAATATTATCTTCATCTCATTTCATTTTTTTTTTGAAAAGAAACATGAAAATATGTTGCATTTATTTAGAACTAGGTTAACTAGCATGCAAATTTTACTCTATCCTATCTAAGAATGAGAAATTAAATTTCACATGTAAGAATATTTCCAATGTAACCATGTGCGTAACAAGTGTAGAAATACATTCATACTCGGGTTTGAAAGATAAGCTTTAATGTATACCAGAATACGAAGAACCAGCTGCTTTAATGATGATGTGAAGAGTTGTTGAAGAAGAGAGTGGTGCTTCAATCTTGTTGTTGTCTGGAACCAATGTTCAATGTAATATTCATGTTCTTGGTTCACTTCCTCATTTATACCACTCTGCATGTCTCCCTCTATCATGCCACGTGGATATTCTTCTTTCAGATGGTTTGTCTCCTGGATGCATACTGGATCTGGCGAGATGCATCTCAAGAACTCCTCGATCTCAGGTTCTAATGGTGGCTCTCCATTAAATGTGGTCCATGATTCTTTAGTCTCTCCTATAGGTTGGAAAGAGTGATTACAAAAGGCTTTTAGATCTTCTTGTGGATGTAGCTCATGGAACTCTTCTTCTTCTATCACTTTCGGAGAGGTAGATAGGTTCTTGACTATTGTCAAGATTTTCTCTTCCTGAGAGGCAGAGATCCCAAATGTTGCTAGGATTTGAGAGAGTTCTGCTAAACTCTTGATCATCTTTGTGTTATTGTTGTTGGTTCATGGATCATGTTTCACACATGGATTAGTGTAGAGGGGTGGTCCTTACAGTGCCCAAAAACTTTTTAAAAACCCTAAAAAAACAAAAATAACCAAACTAAAAGAATAATGTAAACAAACCAATTATATACTCGAAGTGCCACCGTGCTACTAGGACCCTGTTGTCACCAAGTTATTTGTTCACACAAGTTAGATTCTCTTCTCATATATATAAAAAAAATGGCTAATGCTATTAAAACACAAATTCTAATTACTGAAAGGAAGAGGACAACCTAACTTTGGAGTAACCCCACTAAAGTGGATGTGTGGGCTCTTCCCTCACGTCTTACCGTCTTCTCTCCGCCCTTAGTTCATCCTTAAAAGAACACCACACTTGCATGAAAATAAACACGCTTGCATAAAAAGAAACACACTTGCATGAAAGGAACACTCAAGGCTTTGGAGAAATAAAAGCAACCTACCTATGCTCTAATCCCTTTAGCACCTCCCCGGAAATGGCGCCAAAATTTTGGGGTTAAATATATGCACTATTAATTCCCACATTTAATTATCAATTGAGGCTCGTAAGCTTCGAGGTGCAGGCATGGGAAACGCAAGATCAAAGCCTAGTCTAGCCTAATTTAAAGCCGACAAAACAATCTTCAAACCCACACTACATGGAATTAACACTAAGGATGCATCACTGGAACACAAGAATAACTTAGTGCTATAAAGGATTAGATCACAGTCTTTCAGGCACTCGGGGTGATGTTCATGTGATTAATCTTGAGTAACGTACTTAATTTTTTCTATCCTTCAATGATTATTTCCTATAGCGGATCCACACTTAAATGCAATAAAAGAAACAAGCAAATGAAAATGAAATTCACAATAGAAACTAACACCTTAGGAAGAATTCCAATGAGGGAAGGCCATATCTCACAAGTTAGACCTCTAATCTATACGTTGGTGTTTGAAGCTATAAGAAATTCAAAATCATTCAACGCTAATCAACATTAAATATTTCCTACTTATTTCAAAACATTTATATTCTAGAGAAATAGGAACAATCAAATCAGGTGTTGTGGGTGCAAGTGACAAACCAAGTTTAGAAGAAAAGGCTGTCTAACAAAGAAATCTACAAAATCTACATCCACACCAAAAAAACAAATGGTACAAAACAACGCAAACTAAAATCATAAACCAATGCAGAAACGAAGTTAAGTACAAAGCCAAAATAATTGCAAAAGCAAAGTAACATTACAAGGAAAAATATGCAAGAGAAACTCTAAAAATCTAAGGAAGTTTTCAACTCAGAAATCGTGATTCAAGTGAAACGCGTTAAGCACATGCCCTGATTATTAATCTAGTTACCATTCAATACAGAACAAATCTGCAATTATAAGAGTATGATATTCAATTCTAAATGTTTTATGTGCCTCACACAGATTTGTATTCATTGTTGTCCCAAATTTCTTTAGAATGTCGGGGTTTTTAAGATCCTATGCTATGTTTATCAAATAATTTATATCAGAAATCTTCAAGCAGCGATATGAATCAATGCACTTTGTATTTATTGTATTTTTGAAATGAACACATCACACTTGAAAATCATTAAGCCCACCCTATCATACAAATTTCTAAATGCATACAATCAAAGGGTAAGATCTCTGAGTTTTAGTTTTCGAAACAAATGTAAAAAGCACAATGGAAATGTAATAAATTGAAAGAAAATAATAAATCAAATCTGTATGAAGATATATAACCTCAACAAAACTCCTTTATGCAGCAAATGAGAATATAAAATGTTGATCTAAAGACTGCCAAAAAATGTAAATCTAGTATTCTACCTTATCTATAAAACAACACAACACATACCAAAGGATGGGGGCCCTTCCAAACCTGGCCTGTGTTGTGGAAGAATTCTACAGTACTAAGGACTGATCCACACCATGTACAAGAACAACAACTCCTTTTTATTAGCCGAAAACTCCAAGGAATTACAAGCACGCCTCCATATGTTCAATCTTCTTCACGACAATGAATAGATCTCCTCCACTAAAAAATGATAATAGATACCTCTCAACCTTTTAACACTCTTATTTATACATAAAAATCATTGAAGAGAGATGGGACCGAATCCCAAAGCTCTGATTTCAAAATTTACATTTTTAGGACAAATCTTCAAAAATCTGGGTTTTATTGCAATTTGGACAGATTCGAGTTAGTCCCCCACCCATATATTCCAAACCAATTCTAATTTTGAAAAATTTCCCGCATATTATTCAATTTTCCATATTTTACAGAAAACCCATTCCGTAGAATTTCAAGATTTGATTGCATCTGCATGGAAATTGAGGCGCAAGTTGGCAGTTTGAGATTTTCATTAATTTTAGCAGAATCATTCCTCGTGAGCTAGAGGTCCACACGTGTGAGCTGGGTGAATTTTGTTTCATGTGTCTGCATGTAAACGCAACTTTGGACAAAACCCATGTAATCGATTTTCCTCTATAAACTTTGCATGTACCCGCAGGTACCGGATGACTGTGCATGTATCGGTTGACTGTATAACCTTCTGGTACCAGATGACTTGGAGTATCGGATGACCTGAAATGAAGGTACTAGAACAGGAACAATACAGGTATCGGAACATGAACAATGCATATATCGGAACCTAAACAATACAGAACATGCTACTTGGACATAGAAACATAGGATTAAACCATCATCGACAAAACTATCGTATAATCATCCTTTTAATCACTAAAAATATGGAAAATTATGTATTAACCACATAGGATGAATAACAAGAGATAATGGAGTTTTATGGTGTAATTAGCGACATATTATTGATGAAATGCAGGGATAAGGTGTAATTATGAGTGTATTTGTATGGCGGAAAGTATGACAAAACCGGAGCTCAACATACCCCCAAACCCAAGGATTTGCATGTCCTCATGCAAACAAGGTGAAGAACTTATGATACTCTGATTATAGATTTATGTGACATTATTTCTTTTGTGTAAGTGTTGGTTCTTGTGGAATGACACTTTGGAAACTGCCATAGATTGATTTCAAACTGATAAACAAAATTATCATAAAAATGGAGGATAAGCAGTGGATGAGGTATCAGAGAGATGGTGGCTGGTGTGCATATGGAGAATGGTTTATAAAATTTTGGTGATGGTGGTTGTATGAACTTGGACATCAATTTTAAGACCAATATTTACTTTGTGGTTCTTTTCTTGGATAGGCAACAATGACTTCATCCTCTTTGAGATTGCTTACGAATGCTTTATGTTGTACAAAGACAAGACACTATAGATGTTGCTTTGTATTTGTATACCACATATTTCATTTTCATTACTTGGTCTTATCATCAGACTATATTGTTCATTACGATAAGTGGAGTGAATATGGAGGGTTTTCTGAGTAATTGTGATAATGCATAGAGGAGTGTGCAACGGGTAATAGTGGTTATGCATCATGTTTTCCAAGTTCTTAGTAAATTAAAAATATTTATACCAATTTTTCCTAAAGTTACCCTTGCTTTGATTTCTAGTGCATGTTGAAGCATAAACTATGCAGAACGGGACAAAATGTTTGCAAAATCATGATGTAGACTGTTGAAATCTGAAGATGAAGTGGAGCAAGGCTAAGAACTGATGGATATCTAGGAGAGAGTTGATGAATGTTGATCTTCTGAGATTCCTTATGTCTCTCTCTCACCCCCAAACCCGTTGGTTTGCATGTCCTCGAGAAAACTCTCATTAGCACGCAAAACTTCTGCAAGCTAAAAGTGGACTATGTTGAACCAGTGCATGTTGACTGAAGGAGAGAAATGAAATATGTCAGAGCTGAGAGCTGCTAAAAATATCTTGCAAAAAGTACCCTCAAAAAAGATTTAAATTTCTGTACTGTTGGTACAGGAACCTACTAGTTTTTGTACCAGTTGTACTGGAACAGAAAAATCTAAAAGAACTAAACCAATACTATTATTATGAGAGAAGAAATATACATTGATGACATGCTTAAAGAAACAGCCAAAAATTAAACTTTATTCATGCTTGTAAATTCGGAAATTAAATTTATTTTAAAATATTACAAGCATAAAGTTAATTTGTAAATTACTTATTACATACGATTTCATCAATCATTAACAGTTGTTTTCTCAAGAAACCATGTGAATTATGATCGGGGATTTTTTCTCTCATCCTTGAATAGGAAAACATGAGGACATAAATGGTCTTTGATAAATGAGAAACCAATAGGAAACCAATCATCCATGTTTAATTTCTCAAAGAATCTATGTCATTCAAGTGATATTGATAAAGTTCACATTTGATTTTATTAGACTCCTACACTTATGGGTCCCACCTCTAGGAAAATGACATCCTAGGTATGAATGATGGGGTCTTAAGACCATCTTATGGACATTCTCAAATGGAAATTAGATGAGGTTCATTATCCTTTTGTTCAACCATGCATGCTTCTTCTTAACGATTTACACAAGTATATTATTCATACAGAAAAATATAGATTAGGCATAATGAAAGACATCAAAATCAGAACCCATTGCCAGCAAGCATGTTCAATACTACGATGGGGTAATGTTGACATCTAAGAAATATCCTTCCCAGGAAGAATGCCCCATTGCCCACATGCCTGTTCAGTACCATGATGGGTTTGCCTAGTTATACCACAGGTCGATACCCGCTGCCAGCAGACCTGTTTAGTATCCCGACGGGTTATCCTCTTACACCCATTTTCCATCAAAGGCTCTTGTCCCAATATTTACCCTAACGATAAAATTTATAGATTGATTTCACATGGGTGAATGGAGGGGAATATTTGAAAACCTTTTTATAGGATGGGATGGTATTGGGTTGGAAGATATTTTATAGATTGCCCATAAAAGATTGTTCGTATGAAAAATAGACTTATGTATCGAGATTAGTCGAAAGACATATCATGGTCAAACTTACTTAATGTGTGGTGGATGAAGCCATGAGAGAATGAACTAAAGGTGTATCTAGTCCCCAAGTTCATCTTCTCCATATAAGATTGTGTTCCCTCACAAGTAGAAGTTTCATTCACTCTCCTGCTACTATTTGATAAGAATGCTTGAATAACAAGTTCTGATATGAAACTAGGATGTACAAGTTACCTATGGGCATCATTATGCAGACCTTAAATATTTTGTAAATCCCCATATTATTTTAAAGATTAGGCTTATGAGCAACTGTTATTATTAATAGTCAGAAATCTGTAAGTAATAAGAAGAACAAATATCTTAAGTTGTTTTAGTTTTTGATGTTAGATCACCAATATTATCTTCATCTCATTTCATTTTTTTTTTGAAAAGAAACATGAAAATATGTTGCATTTATTTAAAACTAGGTTAACTAACATGCAACTTTTACTTATCCTATCTAAGAACAAGAAATTAAATTTCACATGTAAGAATATTTCCAATGTAACCATGTGCGTAACAGGTGTAGAAATACATTCATACTCGGGTTTGAAAGATAAGCTTTAATGTATACCAGAATACGAAGAACCAGTTGCTCTAATGATGATGTGAAGAGTTGTTGAAGAAGAGAGTGGTGCTTCAATATTGTTGTTGTCTAGAACCAATGTTCAATGTAATCTTCATGTTCTTGGTTCACTTCCTCATTTATACAACTCTGCATGTCTCCCTCTATCATGCCACGCAGATCATCTTCTTCTGGATGGTTTGTCCCCTAGATGCATACTGGATCTGGCAATATGCATGTCAAGAACTCCTTGATCTCAGGTTCTAATGGTGGCTCTCCATCGAATGTGGTCCATGATTCTTTAGTCTCTCCTATAGGTTAGAAAAAGTGATTACAAAAGGATTTTAGATCTTCTTGTGGATGTATCTCATGGAACTCTTCTTCTTCTATCACTTTCGAAGAGGCAGATAGGTTCTTGACTATTGTCAATATTTTCTCTTCCTGAGAGTGTTATAGGATAAATCTGTAAGTGCGGACACAAACCGATCTCCCTAGATCCACCTAGATCTAGAAAAAATCCAGACAGAATGACACTCTTTCCCTAGATTTAACTATTGAATATACTAAGAGGCACGATTAAAGAACATACCTTAAAAGCGCTTCCTTTGATCTTTGTTGCTCCTGCTTCACTCCAATGCTCTCGTATAGTCACGATCAAGACAATACAAACCAATCTAAGTGAAGAAAATGCATTCTATTCAACAATTGATCTATGTATATGATCAAGGAGTTATACAATAAAGTGCAATTAACTTTATGGGAAAGGGACACATTACAGTATTATATTGATAGAAAGTAAAACTTACAACCTGAGCCTTGATGTTGCAAGCCTCCTTCCGATGACCCTTAGTTCTGACACACACACTTTCTCACTTGCATGAAGAAGATCAACCACCTTTGATAACCTTGATGGAGTTCTCTAGCTACTGTAGCTTCAGTCCTTCACACAGTATTTCACTAATTCTCCAATGTCTCTCTTGCTCATTTTCTTCTAACCTTTTCCATGAGAATCCACTCAATTTACAGGAGAGAATGAATTGGTTATTTAGATAAGAATGATCCCACAATATCTAAAAATCCAGTACTTAGATAACCATTCAAATGCCATCTCATCCTTATAGAAGATTCCCTTCTAGAAGCTTCAAGAATTCTTCTTTTTCCCTTCTTTAGAAAGTGTTCGCACCCTAGCAGTTATGCACAGTGTGAACTTCTTGCACCTTGGCTTAAGGCAGCCTGCGAGAATCATACATTCTCGCAGGAAAATGTATTAGTAGCCTGCGAACCTTCCTCAAAAATGGTATTTCTGGAAAGAGAAGAAAGTAACTTTTCTCAGGAGAAAGATTTAATGAAGATCCTAAGTACACCATAATTAATAGATCATCATGATGACCAAAATCATGGGTAACAGAATTCCCCCCAAAGTCTGAGATTGGAACCAGTGACAGTCGATAGACTTTGTAAGTTGCATGTGTGTGTTAACAACCAGGAGCACATCTAATTGG
>JASDQU010373741.1:12881-24793 GCA_032191745.1 Picea mariana | reverse complement strand
TTGTCTGAAACAACAACTTGTATTTGGAATGCAAGTTGTGGGGGTAACCTCGGAATATGATCATTCAAGTCAAAGACTATCAAATTCGTATCTGTCGGGTCAATTCCACCTATCGCTTTCAACAGTGCCTTCCGTTGTGCAGGACAAGACTAAAGGACTTCAAGGGTCGACATCGCTGAAGGTGCCTAGCCATATCTTCCGCAATGCTGTAGTTCTGGGCCGCACGAGCATGAGGATTGAAATCCGATTTCCTAACAACACCTTTTGGGGGTGGTCATAGAACTGTATCCAAACTCGATCATTCAAGATGATGAGGACCGTTAGTAGGTGGAGTCGTGGGAGAAGTTTGTACCAAAGTAGGAGATAAATCGTCATTCTTCTCCTTAGACGGAGTATAATCTTTGGCTCTAGTCGTGAGGGTAACGTTGTTTTTCTTAGATTCACCAGTACACATCAAAACATATGATGTCGTAGAAGAAGAGGGTTGGTCTTGAATGACCAACTGAGCCTGTTGTTGAGACGGGAAGGGTTGGGACAAGATAGCCAGAGTAGATGGTTTAGGGGCTCCTTGAAGGAACTTCGTGACTTCGGCACGTCGTGGACAATCCTTGGTGTAGTGATCATCACCACAGATAAGGCAAGGGTATCATGGTTTTCACTTATCTCAATCTTCAACAGGGGTATTTTTAGGCTGCTCCATTTGATTATTATTTTTTCCCTCCTTATTCTTGCCTCTCCCCTTTTTCGATTTATTCTTACCGGCAGGGGTAGATTGGACAGCAATAACCTCAGAAGTTTTACCAGTGGGAGTGGCACGAGATGGAGCATTTTGTACATTATAAGAAGTAGATTTAGGGGTCATACTTGAAACCGAATGTGAATGGGAGTGGGTTGTTCCAATAACACCGTCAGCTGCATGCGAGGTAGCTGGAAGCACCAGGACGAGGTAACTCAGGTAATAAATCATAAAGTGTTCCCGTTTGCGAATAAACGAGATCCAGATATTGAGCACGACTTATAGCCTGCTCCTCTATAACAACACCACCCATGGCAATGTCTTTACCTATTTTGTTCACAAAGGATTTCGTACACCATTCTGCCAGTAACTGATTAGGGAGTTCAAGTTTAACGAGACGTCGACGTCTTCGCCACTCATGAATATGATCAGATATATGAGTGCCTTTAGTTTGTTTGAAGGAAGTCAAAATCTCAGTCCCAGTATCGTAACGGATTGGTAACTGGTAATGTGTAAGGAAAGCCATAGCCAAAGTGTTAAAATCAGAGAAGAAACCTCATGGCAATTCAATGTACCACTTCGTAGTAGAACCGGTAAGGGTTCGTTGAAAAAGACGTAGACGAATGGAGTCATCCATCAATGAGTTGGATGAACACCATAGGTGAAAAGTCATAACATGATTACTCGGGTCCTCTCCCGCCTTGCCATCGAATTTAGGAATGTCTGATAGAAGCTTAGCTGGAATAACAAGCCATTGGGGAGAATGACGAATAGGATCATTTAGAATCCTAGACAAATCTGGCAAATCCAAAGTAGCAAGAAAAGGTAATTGTCGATTCACCTGTGGGTACTGGTGACTTTGGGGTAGAAGCCCTGTTGGCAAACCAGTAGGACCATAGGCAGTCTACCCATAGTGGGAAGACCCAGGCTGATTCGGTGGTGGTTGAAGAGGATAGTAGCTCCAAGGATTGAAACCTTGAGTCTGATTAGGGACCGGAGTTTGAGCATTGGGACCCTGACCCCAAATAGGATTGGGTATACCGGGATATGATTGGCCAATAGTAGGGACAATTTGGTTCCCCCCAGTCGTTTGAGGAATGTTTTGTAGCATCTGATTCCAATACTGGGCCAACATAGCAGGTATATTTTGTCCAAAAGGTGGGGTTGGTCCCCCCATCGAAGGTGGAGTTCCAACTGGAACTTGTGTACCAATCGTAGGTTGTGTAGTAAGTGGATTATGTCCCGTAAGAGGAAATGGAATCATACCACCTTGTCCACCAACAAGAATCTGCAAGTTTGAGGTAATGGACGGTATATTGCCACTAGGATTAAGATTGATAGAAAGAAATTGAGGAGGGAGTGTTGGAATAAAACCGAGAATATTATACCCAGAAGGAACCCCAGGAGTACCAAATGGGGTTTGCGGAGGTGTTGGAACAACAGTATTCAACGAAGCATTCAACGCATGGTATCCGGATGGTAGTGTCGGAATGACATGAGGCATTCGCTGGGTGTTGATAGGAGGAAGACTAGCTGCAGTAATTCTGGTTTGGACACTCGTAGTATTCGCGAGATGGTCCATCTCATCTGGGAGAATAAAGTGATAAGTAGTAGTCACTGTTGTAGTCTCTGTCTCAGAAAACACCAGAGGGTTGATTTTGTAAACAGTAGGTTCCTCGGTACCAAAAAGGACCCTTCGAAAATTACCTGACCAAAAAATATCTTGGCCTTCTACACCGGGAAAAGGCCCAATGGCTGATTCAGAAGATGTAACAACTACTTCTCCAGAAGAATTCAATCGCACAAATGGTCGTTCACCATGGCGAATGCGATAGTCCTCTCTAGTATTGGTAATTTGAAATGGTTCTAGAGATTCAATTAATTCCACTTGTGGTGTGGCAACAACAGGGACTTCACTTGTTTCCCCGCGTGGTGGGGTAACAACTGGGACTTCACTCTGGTGACGAGAGCCCTCAGGTGTACTGGTAGGCAAAGGTTGAGAACCGTCCAGATGCTTTGGAGATAAACCTTGCATTCTATGTGAATGTCATGGGGGAGAAATTGTAAACGAGTGACAAGCTTCGCGAAGAAATTCTTAAGGTCAACTTCGAGAAACAAACAACACACACTAGTAAACAAAAACTAGGAAGAAATCACCAAGCAAACAATACCTTCTAATTTCGAAGCCACTAGTTGGTGATGAAATCCAACGTCGCAACAACGAGACGAGAAGGGGCGGGGCTAGGGTGGAAAAGTTACGCTGACGACCTGCTTAACGGACTTACACCCTAGTGCAAGCTCCCACACATAATCGTGGGTGTTGAAACATAACTTGATTTTTTACCTTAAGGATACAATTCTTTGTATCTTTAAGTCTTTGCACTATATAATTCTTTTAAAAAACAAAACATTTCATCTCCAATGAATTCGAAATGCCTTTGTGATTCATTTTTGGAAAAAGAATGGTAAAAACTTAAACGAAAGTATGCTCCAAACACTTTTTCAAATAATATTTTAAATGAACAGTAATGATAAAACTTAAAGAAATGTAAATTCATATTGGGATATCGGGATTCGCAGTTTTGAAATAACAATTTTCAATACAAATCAAATAGCGAAACCCTGATCCCTGATTTCCCAATACATTAATCCTTTATTAATTCATCATTTACTTAAATCACATTTAAAAAGGGTGTTAATACTTTAAGTTAACCTTATTGGGAAATCACGATTCGCGATTTTGCAATAATAAAGAAACTTGTCATCGTATTCTCCGATTTCCCGATCCCCAATTTCAATTAATTCTTAAGTAAGGTTTGAAATTAATCTGATTACTGTTAAGCATGATTATGAATGACTAATCATATCGGGAAATCGCGATTCGTGATTTGGTGAGAAACAATATTCATATCATTGAATTTCCCAATTCCCCGATCCCCGATTTCCCGATTTTCGAGCTCTTGATTAATGAAGTCCCGAAAAGGTAATCTGGATTAATTAAGATAATAAAATGTTTTAATTGAAATAATGTACCGTGATTTAGGCGATCGGGTTTCTGTGATGACTTATTTTCTTAACATCGAAAGTTCTGAAACCTCGATGAAAGTTTTTTCAAACTTAAATTAAGATTAACGTTAATTAATCATTCTCAGAAACGATGTTTAAGGTTTTAAACTTTTAATAAGTGATTTTTATACGACAATTATTCAATTTGGTAAGTTTCTATCATATTTGAAAATATTGGAAAGGCTCATGTGCAAACATTAAAAGCAATTTATCGGGAATATCTTGTGCATTTATTTCATAACAGATGAACAAATCTCGAAGATTTTACGATATATTCGAAATAATTTTTGAAACGTTTACATTATTTCAAAGCTGAATTCTGCTCTGCTACAGGTTTTCAAGTGAACAAAAAGTTTTTCCTCTTCTTCTGAGCTGCTCCACCATTGGCAGTTTTGTTCACTTTGGAATCTTGCTGCTGAGTTATGGCGCCCAAAAAAGCTTCAAAGAAAACAAAAGAACAACCGGAAAGAAATATCATTTCAGATACTACTGCAACTAGAATAATATTGCCTTTGTCGGAGAATGAGATAAATTTGTTGTTATATATCTGGATGAACTTACTATGTTTTCAAAATCAGATGAACATCACATTATTCATTTAAAACTAACTTTTGAAAAATGCCGTAAGTATGGTCTTTCATTCAATCCAAAAAAATCTCATTTCGCCATGCAGGAGGGCAAATTGTTAGGACATATAGTATCTTGAGATGGTATAAAGATTGATCCGAAGAGAGTAGAGGCCATAGAAACATTATCAATTCCCAGAACTGTTAAAGAGATTCAATCTTTTTTAGGGAAAATAAATTTTTTGAGAAGATTCATTCCTAATTTTGTTGAAATTGTTAAACTAATAACATATATGCTCAGGAAGAACAGTGAAGTTAAGTGGACAACAGAAGCAAGGGCATCTTTTGATCACATTAAAAAATTTATAAGTGAAGCTCCGGTACTAGCAAGTCCAGACTATCTTAAGGAGTTCTTCATTTTTTCATTTGCTTCAGAACATACACTGGTTGTTGTTCTCCTCCAAAAGAATGGAGAGGGTTTTGAGCAACCCATCGCTTTTTTCAGTAAGAGCCTCTGAGACGCTGAGTTGAAATACAATATAATGGAAAAACAAGCCTACGCAATGGTCAAAGCACTGAAGTCTTTCAGAACGTATGTATTACATTCAAAAATCGTTGCATACATGCCCACCAGCACTGTGAAGGACATTTTAGTGCAAGCTAACAGTGACACTAAGAGGGGCAGATGGCTTGCAAAAATTCAGGAATTTGACTTGGAGGTCAAGCCAACCAAATTAGTTAAAGGACAGGGTTTAGCTAGATTGTTAGCCGAATCTAATTTTTGGGCTCTGGGAATGAACAGTGCTCAAGATGAAGAAGGATGGATAGATATGAATGAGATTGATGATCAGATAATTGAAGACAAGATTGAAGACAAATTCATTGCATCTGATTGGTATAAAGATATAGTAACATATCTTTTAACCTTGAAATGTCCAGATGAATTGTCAGCTTCCAAAGCCAGAACATTGAAATTACATGCAGTTAAATATTTCATTTCTGAGAAAAAGTTATACTGGAAAGGCCCACTCGGTTTCCTCTTAGTTTGTTTAGTTGAATTAGAGACAGAGGAAGTCATTAATCAGTTTCATGAAGGGGTCTGTGGAGGACATCATGCCTGGAGAGCAACAACATACAAAATTTTAAGGGCTGGTTATTATTGGCCCAAGCTGTTTCCTGATGTAAATGCTAAGGTAAGGGCTTGTAACCCTGGTCAGTTTTTCACTAGGAAATAGAAGTTACCAACTATGCCGTTAGTTCCAGTCAAAGCAAAAGCCCCTTTCCAGCAATGGGGGCTTGATTTCATCGGTGAGATAAATCCACATTCAAGCGCTCAACATAGGTGGATTATCACTGCCACAGATTATTTCACCAAGTGGGTGGAAGCAATTCCTACCAGGAAAGCCATTGACTCAGTGGTTATAGAATTTTTGGAAGAGAATATATTGGCCAGATTTGGATGTCCTAGAAAAATAGTAACAGATAATGCTCAAGCTTTCAAGTCAATGGCAATGATCAGTTTTGTCAAAAATATAACATTGTACTAGGACATTCTACAACATATTATCCACAAGGAAACGGATTGGCTGAATCTTCTAATAAAAGTCTGATCAGCATAATTAAGAAATTCTTAAAGGAAAATAAAAAATCCTGGCACTTACATTTAAAGTATTCTTTATGGGCAAATCGAATAGGAACGAAGAAATCCATTGGTACCTCACCATTTCAGATGGTTTATGGTACAGATGTGGTATTAACCATAAACTTAGCACTTCCTATAATGAAGCTGTGGCAGGATGAGAAGGAAGAGCCAAATCCTCTCACCAGAAGAATAAACCGATTAATTGAAGTCCAGCAGCACAGGGATGTAATAGATGAAAAATTACAAAGGTATCAGGATAATATGAAGCTGCTATTTGATCGAAAGGCCAAGAACATAAGCTTTCTTCCAGGAGATCTAGTCYTAAGGTGGGATGCTCGAAAGGAAGATTCAGGTAAAAACGGTAAATTTGATCACATCTGGTATGGACCTTTTAAAATATCATCTTCTGAAGGTAACAACTCTTTTCTGCTGGAAAATCTAGATGGTAAGATCCTAAATGCTCTTGTTAATGCACGTTTCTTAAAGCATTACATTGAATAAAAAAAAAAAATCTTGTATATATATAAATAAATAAAAAATTAAAATAAAATAAAATAAAGATGTACATACGAGTCTCTTTCTCAAATTGTTAAAAATAAAAAATTAATATGTCAAAAAAGTAAAAATTTGTAAAATCTTAAAAATATAAAGAAAAATAATTTTGTGTCTCCGAGATAGTTTCTGCCTGAGCAGTCGGCCAGGAGCCTGTCTAGTCTTCGTATCTTTGAAGACATAAGACTGAATGCCCTTCTTTCCTGTGCAGTTATATCTCAAGTCTACGAACACATACCTGTTACATGTTTTGTACTCGATTGTGACAAACTAATATAGCAGTATTGATATTGAGCCATGTTCCTGAAAGTTGAAGAGATTTTGGATTAAATTGAAAATTTATCAAATAATTAAGTTCAGATAGGTCAATATTCATCTTTTTCTCTCTGACTAAAAATGGTTAAGTTTGAGATTAAATCTATATATCTTAATTTGTTTAACAGTTTGTCTGAACTTTTAGCTTGCTCAAAAGAAGATCCTTTGAAAATGTTTTCCCTTTTTCTCTACTGACTTAAGAAGTTTTGAAGGTTGAGAAACATTGACCTAGAATAATCAAAACAAGTGGACAGATCTTGATTATAAAATTTTACACAGATCACCAACCCTGATATATTAAGTATCACTGATTTCCCCCGCTTCATAATTTTGAGCTAAATATAAGACAGATGGTGAAAGGAAATTCATAACTGATTGCCCCCATCTAGTCATACAAATGATGAAAGGAAATTCATTTAAATGATTTCCCTCGTCTGAAAATATAAAATAGATAACTTCACCGGGGTACTGAACAGGCCTGCTGGCAGTGAAGTAATGTCTGAAAAATAAAATTAGCGATTGAAGCGGTGAAAGGAAATTCTGTAAAAAGGGATAGATAACTTCACCGGGGTACTGAACAGGCCTGCTGGTAGTGAAGCAATGTCTGAGGTATTTGTAAGGTGTCAGATTTATCTATAATCTATTCTAGTTATCAATTTTTCGAAAACCGGATATTCGTCTTAAGTCAAATAGAGCTTCCCAGTTTTAAATTGATGAATTCTATTTCAATTGATGCAAGCTGAAATGTTTGATAATTTGTTGAGCTTCTAAAAGATTGTTCTAACTATCTCAATACTAAATCAGTTTTGGAATGAGAAGGAAAAGTCTGAAGAAGATCATAACTGAATTTCAACAAATGATAAGTTTTGAAAAAAATTTCAGAGACTGTTCACATTCTCTTTCCTTACTTTTGAACAGTTTATCAGCGATAAACTTTTGACCCCATTACCCAATGTAGGCACTGAGTCTTCATGTTCTCCTCGTCCCGCGGGGAGACAAGGTCCCCAGTTGGAGCCTATGTTGAAACAAAACTTGATTTTTTACCATAAGGATAAAATTCTTTGTATCTTTAAGTCTTTGCACTATATAATTCTTTTAAAAAACAAAACATTTCATCTCCAATGAATTCGAAATTCCTTTGTGATTCATTTTTGGAAAAAGAATGGTTAAAAATTAAATGAAAGTATGTTCCAAACACTTTTTCAAATAATATTTTAAATGAACAGTAATGATAAAACTTAAAGAAATGTAAATTCATATTGGGATATCGGGATTCACAGTTTTGAAATAACAATTTTCAATACAAATCAAATAGCGAAACCCCGATCCCCAATTTCCCGATACATTAATCCTTGACTAATTCATCATTTACTTAAATCACATTTTAAAAGGGTGTTAAGACTTTAAGTTAGCCTTATCGGGAAATCGCGATTCGTGATTTTTCAATAACAAAGAAACTTGTCATCGTATTCTCCAATTTCCTGATCCCCGATTTCAATTAATTCTTAAGTAAGGTTTGAAATTAATCTGATTACTGTTAAGCATGATTATGAATGACTACTCATATCGGGAAATCGCGATTCATGATTTAGTGAGCAACAATTTTCATATCATTGAATTTCCCAATTCCCCGATCCCCGATTTCCCGATTTCCGAGCTCTTGATTAATGAAGTCTCAAAAAGGTAATCTGGATTAATTAAGATAATAAAATGTTTTAACTAAAATAATGTATCGCGATTTAGGCGATCGAGTTTCTTTGATGACTTATTTTCTTAACATTGAAAGTTCTGAAACCCCGATGAAAGTGTTTTCAAACTTAAATTAAGATTAACGTTAATTAATCATTCTCAGAAACGAGGTTTAAGGTTTTAAACTTTTAATAAGTGATTTTAATACGACAATTATTCAATTTGGTAAGTTTCTATCATATTTGAAAATATCGGAAAGGCTCAGGTACAAACATTAAAAGCAATTTATCGGGAATATCTTGTGCATTTATTTCATAACAGATGAACAAATCTCGAAGATTTTACGATATATTCGAAATAATTTTTGAAACGTTTACATTATTTCAAGGCTGAATTCTACTCTGCTACAGGTTTTCAAGTCAACACAAAGTTTTTCGTCTTCTTCTGAGCTGCTCCACCATTGGCAGTTTTGTTCACTTTGGAATCTTGCTGCTGAGTTATGGCGCCCAAAAAAGCTTCAAAGAAAACAGAAGAACAACCGGAAAGAAATATCATTTCAGATACTACTGCAGCTGGAATAATACACAATGTTAAATCATGGGCTTCAATTGCAGAGAAAATGAAAGATGAACTTTCATATTTGGATAATGGTACGGACAACCATCTCCGAGACATCGCCGAAACAGGTCTTCATAAGGTTGCATCTCATCCGCGACTGGTTTCATATATAGATATGGTTGCTTGGGCACTGGATAAGGTGGATGTTCCGACAAGGAGTATCCTGAATGACCAAGGAGCGGTTATTGGCTCATTCAGGCTCGAACATATCCAAGTAATGTATAAATTATCACCCAATTATAGGCATACATTTAATTCTAAGTTTTTAGTTGCATTCCAACAAAAAGAATGTATCGAAGGTGGTCAAACATACCCTGAAATGATAAAAGGATGGTCCAGAGATGAAAAAAAATTTAGGGATGATTTACATGGGATATACGCCACTGCTTCATTGAATGATTATATGAGGTATTTAGTAATGATGTTATGCAGACTATATGGGAAAAAGGATTCTAATCACTTTAGTTCAGAATGGACACCCTTCCTAGAAGAAGTTTCAAAGGGAAGAAGTTTCAATTGGCATAAGATTTTATCAGAGAATATTAGTATAGAGGTTATGAATTATCAAGCAGCTAGGTCAAAGGGACAAAAAGTGGCCTTTTATATGTCAGCCTATATAATAGATGCTATCCGTTTTAGGACTCCTTTCCCTTTGATGAATTGGAGTTGGAATCCTTCTTGTATAGAGCCTGTTCATAAGTATCATTCATCTCTATGGGAAGAAAATGCCAAAAACAATTTTTATGAGGTGTGTCACTTTGTAATTATTCTGTTGCACAGAATATTCTTTGGTTGTGAACCTCCTCGAATTTCACATACCATTATAGAAAATCTTAAGACAGTTGCTGATTGGTTCATTGAAGAAAATTTCTCATATGTTAGGGTTTATGGATGTTCTATTCCACCACATGCTCTCCCAAAAGTACTCCGAGATAGGTTAATTTGTAGAGAAGTGTCTTATCAGTTGGTAAATGGGGGTATTGGACTAGAACTAAAAGCTCAGCAAAAGAAGTCATGGCCGTCTTTTCTCGTTTATCTTGGGAAATTTGCTTTATTAAACTTTGGTTATTCTAAATCGGAAGCAAAATCATTGAATGAAGTAAAATTAGTGG
This sequence comes from Picea mariana, assembly GCA_032191745.1. Taxonomy (NCBI): domain Eukaryota; kingdom Viridiplantae; phylum Streptophyta; class Pinopsida; order Pinales; family Pinaceae; genus Picea; species Picea mariana. The sequence goes on along the minus strand of JASDQU010373741.1, from coordinate 14,497 downwards.
ATATAGAACACAGGAAACATGATCCATATCAAATTGTCAATCGGAATGTTACACAGTGCGGGTTGAAAGCATATGAACATGAAGATTCATTTTATGATGACATTTTCAGAAATGCTAAGTCATATGAGGAAATTCAGAGCAGAGTGCAAACCTTTTCACCTGATGCACAGGTGGGGTTTGAATCCTTTCAAATAAATAGAAGACAGTGTCTGCCAAAGATTTTGCAGGGCAAAGTGTCAACCTCAAAGAAAGAGCAAGAAACCATTCCTCCAGGTTTTGAAACCATTACACAGTATGATACAAGTAATAAAGGCAAATTGAAAGATTCTGAGATTCCTCCTCAGAATACAGAAAGTTCCCATAGCAAATAAACACAAACATAAAAAGAGAAAGGAGCAGAGACAAGTCCAATAAACTCTGATGATATTCCAGAAACAGTTGGGGGAAAAACTTCCCAGGAACTTGGGAGCCCCATTACAGCATTAACCCCACTGCAAGCTACTTTTGGGAACCGTCACGAAGGAATTATGTACGTGAGTGACTTAGAACCAATTAGAAGAGATGAAATACCTTCATCAGATTATTTTTTCAGCAAAAAACAGAGGGTTGTGTTGAAACAGGAATTACATCCTGTAGGAGAGAGAACAATCAAAAAACACAAAATTATTATTGATGGGAAAAAGCTTAAAGAAAGTGAATTTGCTACATAGTTAGCAGGGACTATGGGGGCCATAGCATCGGCCAATATATACTYCGTAGGAAATTTAATCACTATGATTGAGCAGAAAGACCAGGAAATTACACAGCTACAGGACAGGTTAAAGGAAAGTGAAAAAATGATTGGATGGGGGATACAAAAAGGCTTGGAACAGGCCAGACTTAAGGATATACAGGATATACAAAAGTTAAATGTAAACTTAAMTGAAGCAAAACAGATGATTCAAATTACCCAAGAACAAGTGCAAGAACTGGGTAATGAAAATAAATCTCTGCAAAATAAGATCATTTCAATTACTAATCAAGTGATTGAAATAGATCAGTTCAAGAATAAAGCATCAGAGATATATGTAAATATTGAAGAAGASCAGCAGAAGGTTTTCTGTAATYTGGAAATCATCCAGAGTTATTTTCAAGAATCTAAGAAATATATGGACAAGACAGTGCAAAAGGAAAGAGAGGCAAAAGAAGCAAGAAATTMTTTCCAAAGAATGATAACTTCTATACAAAAAGAAGAAGTTGAAAAATCACAGAAGTTATCTATTTCAGAGAAGTTTAAAGGCGATGTGATGTTAAATGTTTGGGAAACAAAATTGGAAGGATATAAAAGAATAACATAAGGAGTTATTGAAGATTGTCAAAAAATCTTCGGTTCTATTGAAAAAGATTCAATGCAGGTCGGGACCGATGGCTTTTCTGAGCCATTAGGAGAAATCAACATCAATAGGCATCAACTGAAAATAAAAGAGGAACTTGAAGAAAGGAAATTGGAAATTTCAAAAGTCAAAGCAGTCAACATTTCAAAAATCGAGGAGTGGATGATGGCCTCCAGTTCGAGACTAGAGAAAATTAAGTCCACAGAGAAAACAATTACGACACAGTTGCCAGCTCTGCAAATA
>JASDQU010373741.1:504-12861 GCA_032191745.1 Picea mariana | reverse complement strand
TAGGCATCAACTGAAAATAAAAGAGGAACTTGAAGAAAGGAAATTGGAAATTTCAAAAGTCAAAGCAGTCAACATTTCAAAAATCGAGGAGTGGATGATGGCCTCCAGTTCGAGACTAGAGAAAATTAAGTCCACAGAGAAAACAATTACGACACAGTTGCCAGCTCTGCAAATAAGTTTCTTTTCATTTGAAGCAAAAGAGATACCTGAGGCTCCTAAGTCCTTAATGAACTTTTTAGAGAAACATGTTCAAGAAGTCAAAGCAGATAAAGAAAGTGATTCAACTCTAAGTTAAAACTTTGTAAATATTTCTATTTTTAGAATTTAGAAATAAATTGTAAACGGTTGACACTAGTTCATGCAACCGAAAGATTAGGAAGTTGGTTAGATACCAATGGAAAGTTTTGACAGGAATGTATAAATATAACTTCAAGAGGTTGAAACAAGGCTTCAGAAATTTTAGAAAAGGACAATTTTGTACGATCAACTGTAAAGTTTATCATAATATCATTCACAACAAGATTCTGGATATTGTCATTCAGTGACTATGTTTCTTCCCTTGTCTACTTTCATTTGTTAAATCTTCTTCTTAATGTGTATTTCTAGCAAGTGAATCAATTTGGAATTATATGCAATTATTGTTTATAGTATCAGATTGGTTTGGATGTTGAATGTGTTACAGTTTTTCCTCTGGAATTATTTTAATAATTTTAAGACCTGTAACCTTTTGTTCCTTAATATTTTCTTTTGTTAGAAAACCTACGTTTCTTTCATTATTGTTAGTGGAAATGTAAGATTCTTTCTAGATTAAAGCCTTATATTTCTCGGTGTTATGTTTCATTGTTTACAATTTCATAATTGTCACTGAACCAGGAAACAACCTTGATTGTGTCTTTACTTTTCTGTTTTAAGTTTTAAAGTTGTTTTATCAATATCTTCCCGAAACGTCTGAAGTAACAAATCTATAAAAAACCCCTTTTTACAAACATATAAAAAACCAATCACCCATGACAGTCCCTAATGGTAGACAACCAAACGTAGAACCCGGTTTACAAGATCAAACCAGCATTGCATTGAACCTATTTAACACCATCTTACAAACTGCAACAAATAGAACCGAGTTAGAACGATCGTGGGAAGCGATAGAACATGACATAACCATCCAGGAACAACGGGAGGCAAGACAGAGACAGTTGAGAAACTGAATCTGATCTAGTTTTCTTTGTTTCTTTGTTTTAAAAGTATTATCATATTTGGATGCCTAGACGGTGTGTTTTGTAGCCTTAAAATACAAACTCTAGAACAATAGTGGGTATACCCTCCAAAGAGCCCGAGTGAGTTTGGTCAACGTCAATTCCAGGTACCGTGAAGACTTTCCCCTCCACAGTCACCTTGGGTAAGAACCTAGAGAGATAGGCTACTAAGGTCACCACAAATAACAATAATTCCTGGGGAAATAGTCGACAGTACGATCCACATGCAAGGGCAGGGTATTGAACCCGAAATCAACTCAAAAGGCTTCCACTCATCATTGTGGGTATACCTTGTGAGTGACCCCCGTAATACATGCAATCTCTACACTAATACCAACAAAGTAGGGTGAGTAACTCTGTCAGTACCAATGCGACCTAGTGCTTGACCCTTGTGTGAGAAGGGCTTCCCAAGACAAGATGTTGCAAATGGAATTTAACACTCCCTAACTCAAGATTCTATTGTGTTTTTTGAGATTTTGGAGAGTTTATCTCTCTTTCTACTCCAAAGCACTAGCCTAGATAAATGTTGGTGTAAAAGAGCCCTAGAAAAGAGTTACTAGATCAATTTTAAGATTACACAATGTTTTTAAAAGATGTTGTTTACTCAAAGGTAATGGAACTGAAACTTATGTTGTGTGACTTTGACCCAAACAATGCAAGGATGAGAATGAAATGTATCCCTTTTCGTTCAATGAATCCTATGTATGGGAGAGAGAGAAAGTTTTCCAAATCAACTGTATACTACAATGCAAAATTTCCTTTCCAATGTCTATACAAACAATCACTTATAAAGTCTCTATTGTGTCTTTTTCAAAGCTTCAACAATCTCTAAAATTTGATTTTCAATGTTTTGTAAACAATGAAAGAAAAACTTTGTGTTCACTGTTCAAAAACAACTCTCACTATACCAATGAGAGAGCAGAAAATCAATCATAAAAAATCAAGTAATAACAACCCAATCAACTCTTTCAATGAAAGTAAAAATACAAAGCAAACCAATGAAGTTTCTTCAAATGCAAAAGAAAATGATTTGTCAAACCATAAGAAAATGAGAAAAATTAAACAAACTTAACATTAAAACCAATCACTGGTTCCCAACTAATCAGACACACTCAGCTTCTGAAGTCAGAGAGAATGGTTTTACCAAGAAGAGTCAAGAAACGAAAGACAAGCCACAAAGGACAAGAAAAACCTTGAAACCCTAAAATTGTTGACACAAGCAAACTAAAATAAGAAATTTATCAATCAACAGTCCAAGAAACCCATAAGATGTATTTCAAATGACCTGGGCAGTTAGAAAGACAAAAACTCAAATTCCAAATTTTGAAAAAGAATGTTCACAGGTAAGCACTATTACATAGTGCAAGAATCTATGATTCTCGAAGGAAACCTTTTATAAAGGTGTGAGGACCTCGTACTGAACCCTATGAGTAGGGTGCGAACTTGACTAGTTCTCGCAGGCTGCAATGAGATGTAGTGCGAGAATTCCTGAACTTATCCAAAAATTTAAAAAATGAAGTAAAATTCACAAAAGCTTCTCGACTCAGAATGTCTATCAGGATATCCTAAAGACTCAGAGACTGATAGGACAGGAGAAAAATGAAATCAGAGCAAATGGCCACAGAAAAACATAAAAAGCCACCAAGAAAATGGGATTGTTCCCCAGTGGAGTCGCCAATTTTGTTATAGGATAAATCCGTAAGTGCGGACACAAACCGATCTCCCTAGATCCACCTGAATCTAGAACAAAACAAGATAGAATGATACTCTTTCCCTAGATTTAACTATTGAATATACTAAGAGGCACGATTAAAGAACATACCTTAAAAGCGCTTCCTTTGATCTTTGTTGCTCCTTCTTCACTCCCATGCTCTCGTACAGTCACAATCAAGACAATACAAACCAATTGAAGTGAAGAAAACACATTCTATTCAACAATTAATCTATGTATATGATCAAGGAGTTATACAATAAAGTACAATTAAATTTATGGGAAAGGGACACATTACTGTATTATATTGATAGAAAGTAAAACTTACAACCTGAGCCTTGCTGTTGCAAGCCTCCTTTCGATGAATCTTAGCTCTGACACACACACTTGCTCACTTGCATGAAGAAGATCAACCACCTTTGATAACCTTGCTGGAGCTCCCTAGTTGTTGTAGCTTCAGTCCTTCACACAATATTTCACTAATTCTCCAATGTCTCTCTTGCTAGTTTTCTTCTAACCTTTTCCATGAGAATCCACTCAATTTATAAGAGAGAATGAATTGGTTACTTGGATAAGAATGATCCCAAAATATCAGGAAATCCAGTACTTAGATAACCATTTGAATGCCATCTCATCCTTCTAGAAGCTTCGAGAATTCTTCTTTTTCCCTTCTTTAGAAAGTGTTCGCACCCTAGAAGTTATGCACAGTGCGAACTTCTTGCACCCTAGCTTAAAGCAGCCTACGAGAATCATGCATTCTCGTCGGCAAATATATTGGCAGCCTACGAACCTTCCTAAAAAATGGTATTTCTGGAAAGAGAAGAAAGTAACTTTTCTCAGGAGAAAGTTATAATGAAGAGTAGTCCACCTATCATTAATAGATCATCATGAGGACCAAAATCATGGGTAACATCCCACCTAGCACATCTTTTTCTGAATCCACAGAGTTCAGAAGTGCATCTATGCACTGGTATTTAGAGACCGCAGTACTTTGTCATGCCCTCCTGGCATGAAACCACAAAGAACCTTTCAAGCCTAAAAATCAAACAACTCCCTGCAGATGCAAACCTACTGCATACATCTATAGCATAGATAGAACACACAAATGCATTCACACAACACATAATTCATGTAGGAAAAACTGTTGTTTGTATTAAAATGGCAAATGCCTGTTTTTACAAGGGTGTTCTCGAGCTCAGACTTTAACAGAGTCTCGGCTCCTTCTCTTTGCACATTGACTCTCTCTCTTGCGCATACTCTAACTTCTACAAAATGAGATCAGAATTGATCTTTTACAAGAAGGTCTCTTTGAGATCTTCCCTCCAATCTACCTACCCTATTCAATGGCATTGAATGGGTTGTCTAGTCCACAATCCGGATCTAGATCTCAGCCTCACAACATTAAATGCCTACCTACTCTAATGCCTACACAAATGCATAGCTCCATGGCTCAACAACCTACAACATTAATTACATTTATATATGAATTTGAAAATGAGGGCTGCGCCTCTCTTCAGGCTTGAGTGCACGAGCTGACATGGCTGGCTGGCTGGCTGGTTGACGTGGAGGGATGCTCTTGCATCACTTTTTCCTTGGTTAAAGCAATAGAATATTTCATAGTTTATGTGATACACTCTAAATTTATTTGCTATGTACCATCCAACACCATTAAAGATATATTGACTCAGCCAGACATCGATGAAAAGAGGAGAAAATGGATATCTAAGTTGTTTGAGTTTGATTTGGACATCAAGCCCACTAAGCTAGTCAAAGGTCAGAGGTTGGCTAAGATATTATCTCACTCTAATTGCAAAGTTTTGGGAGTTGATTACATCTGTAATAATTCAGGAAGCTCACCGCCACAAGAAAATAACCCTCAGGTAGATGAAAATATTGTTGAACTTGAATGGTATAAAGATATCCTCTATTTTTTTCAAAATTTTCAAGCTTCTCCAGTAATGGATAAATCCAAAGTAAGATCCTTAAAACTCAAAGTTGTCAAGTATTATGTAAATAATCATATTTTATTTTGGAGGGACCTTATTGGATTCTTATTGAGATTCCTTGACAAAGAAGAAGCTGAAAATGTCATGACCCAATTTCATGAAGGAGTGTGTGGAGGACATCACTTCTCGAAGAGCACTGCATAAAAAATACTCAGTGTTGGGTATTATTGGCCTAGTTTATTTGTTAATGTCAGTGTCAAAGTAAGGACATGTGAAAAAGGTCAAAGGTTTGAAGAAAATAAAAATATGAATTCTTTACCTCTCAAGACTGTAAAAGTGGCTGCAAGTTTTCAACAATGGGCTTTAGATTTCATTGGTGAAATCCATCCTCCATACAGTGGCCAACATAAATGGATTCTGACAACAACAGGCTAGTTTTAAAAATTGATATATGACATACCTACAAGGAGGGGAAATGATAAAGTGATCATGGATTTTCTAGAAGAAAATATTTTATCCAAGTTTGGTTGTCCTGATACGGTCATCACATATAATGTTTTTTTTTCCCACAGGAAAATTATGCTTTTATATTTAGTAAAATATAAAAAATGTACAGGGCTGCCCACTTCGTCTGAAGAACATAGAACCTATCTCGACCAAGGAGAAAAAATTACATCTCTCAATCTCTCAGAGATCTGGAAGACTATCTCTATGCCAACATATCTGGAAAGGGTTGAAAGATAAAAACCTGAGACAATGCATCCGAAAGAAAAGAGGCCAAGAAAAAGGAGCCCAGAACTGACAGACAAAAGAACATCTAAAAGATAACACTAGAAGGAGGCCTAGTTAGAAGAGTTGTAAGTGAAGTATTGGGCCCTCATTTCCATATTCTCTTCATTTGTAAGCTAATCTCACCAATTGATTTTTAAGAGCCAGTTTTGATAAAGTGTCAGCGTCTTTGTTATCCTCTCGATATATCTGAGAAAAAGTAATATTTCTGAAATAAGTCATGGCTTCTATGAATCTTTCCTTCCATCTTTCAATAGAAGCTACCTGAATGGATCCTCTCTTGCTTAGCCAATCAATGACAATCTGAGAATCCCCTAGAATAAGCAGGTCCCCAAGGGATAATCTAGAGGCCAGGATAAGAGTCACCCAAACCCCCAATAGTTATTCTTTTTTGTTTGATCCATTGTCGCAATTGAAATTCCAAGTGTAAGAGGTAGAGTTGTTGATAACAATCTTGCCCCTTGTCCCAAAGATTCCTTTCTTCTGTTGAGCCACTCCATCAAACCACGCTATAGCTTTATCGATAGGCACGACCATCTTATGAGGCTGAGTAAAGGATGATTTTTTCCTGCTACAATGAAGATTAAGGGGAGAGATATTTTTGAAGACAACCTTTTGAGTAGATGAGGTACCTTCCTCGAAAAGGGAATGGTTCATTTTGACCCAGATGTGCCAATTAAGAAAGACCAGAATAGAAGGTGTCGATGGGTTTGTTGTTTTCCATCTTGTGAATCATTCATGAATATAATTTCCGAGCCAGCTATGAACTAGGGACAACTCCAAAAGTACCTTGTTCCAAAATTCAAAAGAAAAGGTACAATGGATAAATATATGATTAACCATTTCCTTGTTTTGTTTGCATAAAGGACAAACGCCCAGCCCCATCCAACCCCATTTCTAAATATTTCTCCACATGAGAATCTTATTTTCAGTGACTAACCAGGTGTAAAGTTTTAATTTTAAAGGGAAATTCCACTTCCATAAATTTTGTCTCCAGCCAAACACCCTTGGCGACTAGAACATTTCTGCAAGTGCATTGTAAACATCGTTTGTTGTAAGAATGCCAGAGTCATCACCACTTGTCTAGAGAAATGAGTCGGGTCGTTCTGAAGGAAGATGCCTATGTTTTTTAGAGAAATCCTGTAAGCTTCCCATTCTGTGGCCAAGACTCCCTCAAGCTCCAGCTCAGAAACTGATATCCAATTTTCTTCTAAAGATCCTTTTACATGTGGAGTACTTGCTTGATCTAGAAGGAAAATTATTTTTGATTTTAGATTGTCTATCAAAATGTCGGAGAGTAGAGAGGCCTTTCCCAGACCTAGAATAAAGTATTTCCCAATCATAATCGAGTGGCGATTTCCTAGATTCCAGGCTAGCCAATGGAGGATAATCGACAGAGTGTTTTTTAAATTTTTCCAAGTTTGAGACCCTGTCATTTCCCTGGTTGTCACCGTTCTAATCCACGAGTGAAGATGGTCATGAGGAAAATACTTTTATTTTAAAACCCTGCTCCAGATATGTGGTTTTGTCATGACACGCCAAAGCGTGTTTGTGGCTAAGGCCTTGTAAAAGAATTTGACGTTTCGAATCCCCCATCCTTTAAAAATCTTTTGGCACGAAACCAGGTCCCATCTACACAAGTGAAATTTGTGAATTTTTTTGTTTCTAGCCCAAAAAAAAGAGAAGGATAGCTAACATAAATTTGAAAGGACCGATAGAGGAAGATGTGTTATAGACAACCAGTAAATGGGAATCCTTTCCAAGACTGATTTAATTAAAATGTACCTTCCTTCTAGAGATAACAGTCTATTACACCAGTGGGATATCCTTCTCAGTGAGCCAGGTCCAGTCGATATCTTTATAATTGTCAATCTTTAAAAAAACACCAAGATACTTGAAGCCTCTATTAAGATCTTTAAATTCATACCTGAACAATTATTTTAGTTCTGCTAAGGCATCGGGATGAATTCCATAGTGGTGAAAAGTTGATTTTTGAGAGTTGATACTTAAACCTGAGGCTCGACAGAACAGATTGACGATTCTCCTTATTTCTAGCCATTGTGAAATATTTGAATTTGACAAAATAAGCACGTCATCTACAAAGAGAAGATGAAGGATTTTTGTGAGTCTCAACACCTTTATTCCTGTGAGGGTCCCTTCAAATTGGATATTTTTTAACAGGTTGCTTAGTCCTTCCATAATGAGAATGAATAAAAAAGGAGATAAAGGACAACCTTGTTGCAACCCCTTCTCACTCTGCAGAAAAGAAGTCGCCTCTCTATTTACCTGGATAACAAATATTGTTGAAGTTACGCAGCCCATAATCCAATTAGTAGTTGACTTCCCGAAACCACATTGAATGAGAACAATCCTCAGAAAATCCCAACTAATGTAATCATATGCCTTTTTTAATTCTAATTTCAGAATAATTGCTTGCATCTTTTTTGTCTTGATACTGTCTAGACATTCGTGAGTTGTGCCAATGGCTTCTAAAATATTCCTTCCTTGAGGAAGCTTATTTGTTCTTCTGATAAAATTTGAGAGAGGATGGGGCATAGTCTAAGAGGAATCACTTTTGAAATTAACTTGTAACACAAATTGCAGAGCACAATAGGACGGTAATCCGAGAAAGTTCTAGGGGTATTTACTTTTAGGATCAACACAATAAAGGTAGAGTTTAGATTTTTTTGTACTTTACCTCTTTGATGAGCCTCCTCCACAATCTCTAGTAGATCTATTTGGACACAACTACCACACTTAGAGGGGGGGGGCGGTGAATGAGTGTGGGGATCTTTTTCCCAAAACTTCCCTCTTACACAAAAACTCCTTAGTTAACATTCAACATTTGTTCATTACTCATTGATGTCATTTATAATCAGTTATATGTGAATGCATATCAATAACATATATCAGAAACATATCATCAACAAATCATCTCCACAAGGAACACAAAGAACACAAGATGTATGTACACTTTTTCTTTTTATTATGGAATTCAATCTGGGGGTTTTTCAGCAACAACTAAATAGAGTACAACTCTACAAGAGAACAAACTCTATATGCAAGAATCATCTTACATTCTCAAAACCAACTGATATGAGGCAACAATTCTCAACATATATCAATTTGTCAACATAAACAAGTGCATCAACCATGCACCAACCTATGCCACACAATCTGTAATCAACTTGTACCATAAACAAGTGCATCCAACAATGTACCAAGTATATACCAATCATGTGCCAACTACTCATAAACAATGACTCATCAATATGTACCAACATCATCAACTATAGACCTCAAGTATGTGCCAACTCATCAACTGCTTGTCTCAACCATGAATAGTTTTGGATTAGTCAACAACCCCAACTTGAAATAATCATAACTTTGTACGTGTAATGAATAAAGATTTGAAACTGATACACAATTTTATTCAATGTGTTTTCTGAAATTACTCCAGGTGGCAGTACTTGGAACCTCTCAAAAAATAAGTTATAGCAAAAATGGCATACCTTGCTGAATTCTGGCTTATTCTAGAGAGCGACCTTGTAGAGTGTGGCCCGCACAAAATATCCATTTAATTCATATAAAAATATTACAAAACATACTAAATCATGTACCCTAACCAACACATTTGTTTTCATGGAATTTGGATCTGTTATGAACAAGTTATGACGTTTTTACCTGAAACACCTATTTTTCACTAGTTTCAAGACTAGCCACAAACCCTATTTTCCATGGAGTGTAACTCACAAAATACAATGAACTAGAAGATGAATTGTTTACCATAGATAATTGGGTGTGTTTTATCAATGTCATAGCAATTTCACAATCTGAATCATTATAGAAAAAAAGTTATAGCGAAAATGGTGAGATGACCTGTAAATAACATACCTTAGAAAGCACCATCAAAAGAATTTATCCTTCCTTGCATTTCGGCCTTATTTTATTCACCTTTCCTCATAATTTCAGCTTAGATATCCTTGGTTACCTCAGAAACATATAGATATTCAATATTCTCAAGTGTGATTAAAATGAGAGAGCCTTGCTTCTTATTTATACTCTCGAAGTAGCTTCCTCAAAAACATCTTCTAGGTCACTTGGCCCCACTTTCCTTATTTTAGGGTTAACCCACTCCTAATTTCTCCATTAAATTTATTATTTAAATAATTTATTTTGCATTCACTTTGAATTATAGTACACTCATCACTTCACTTTATTATTTACCTTTTAAAATCCCTTAAACCACTTTGACTACTTTGACCTTTTGGGGCTTCTAGATGACATGTGAGGGTCCTCCAACTTTGTAAGGCCATAACTATCAAACCATGAGGAGTTATGTGACGTTCCACATACCACCAGAAATGGCATGAAATGTACTATTCATACAGAATAGTATTGTCTGAAAATATATCATAACTCATATTGTTACCCATCAAACAAACTTAGTTCCATTACCCAAACCCGGGGTCTCCAACTTCTCATAGCCATAACTCTCAAACCATGAGGATTTATGTGACATTCCACATACCATAGGAAATGGAATGACAAGAACTATCCGTCTAGGATAGTTTCACCAAAAATTTCCTTGATCTTCATCTCATTATTCCACATACAAGCATGGGTCCTCCAACCATTCTTCTAGGATAACTCAATCCGTAAAGTGTCTTCCCATGAGGGATTTCAACATAAGGGGACTACTTTGGAGTTCATCCATTTTTTCACCTTATAAATCATGATAAGAAAATAATGAGAGCAAGGGTCCTCCAACCATTCTTCTAGGATAACTCAATCTGTAAAGCGTCTTCCCGTGAGGGCTTTCACCATAAGGGGACCACTTTGGAGTTCATCTATTTGTGCACCTTATCAATAATGATAAGAAAATAATGAGATCAAGGGTCCTCCAACCATTTTTATAGGATAACTCAATTCACAAAGTGTCTTCTCATGAGGGCTTTCACCATAAGGGGACCACTTTGGAGTTCATCCATTTGTGCACCTTATCAATCATGATAAGACAATAATGAGTCATCTATACATTTTTCCAACAATGCATCATATAGCAATGAAACTACAACGATCCATCTTCATCATGTATCAATGACAACTCATTCATCCATCTTCATCATATAAATGACAACTCATTGATCCATCTTCATCATATCAATGACAACTCATTGATCCATCTTCATCTATGCAATCTCATTAATAAAAATACATATTATATTACATCAATCATCAATCAATCAATCCTTTGACATCAATCAATGACATCAATCAATCAAACCATTGGCATCAATGACAACATGATCCAACAATAGACCCCTTTGGCATTGATGGCAATACCAACATTGATGTCAACACCAATTACCAATTATTGATGTCAACATCTAGATAAGGCATGCTCTACATCAATATTCAATTTGACTATCTTTCACATCAATAAACATCAATGTGATTAACTCTCCCCCCTTGACATCAATGGAAAATGGGCATTCTCATATTAGGGCTGCTCCCTTTGCTTGAACTCTCCTTGGGGCTGCTCCCCCTATCTAAATGACTTTGATCTTCCTCTGCATAATCTCTCCCCTTTTGAACAAGGGATATCACTCTGATGTAATGCTGAAGATACATCGAACATACTCCCCCAATGACCATTTCTCCCCCTGAAATTATGCTCTTGTGCTCTTTCTTCAAGTATAGGGATCTTTTCTAGGTATGCATCTAATAAATAACTCCTCCTAGAATCATGGGAAGAAGAATGAATCCTCTTATGGGTATGTCTCCCCTATCTTTTCTGCAAGATGAACATTGTGCTACCATATAATGATCATTGGACATGTTCATGCATCAAACTCATGCCATACCAAGCATCATGGAGAAAAAGATATGTCAACAATGAAATTAAAAATCATGAGAAAAATATCAACCAAGTATATCCTATACAAAATGCGTTCTCATCATGCACAACACCTATGTACATCAACCATGTACATCTGTAGGGGGCTGAATATAATTTACGTAAACAAAATTGGATAATTCTTTTAATTGAGCACCTAAGCATTTATAAATTTATCAACACATAATAAAAGTTTTTTAACTGATTACAAACAATTGCAAAATTTGAAATAAATACCTGAACCTGATGCTAATAACCTCCGTTTGTCTGTCGCTTGCCTCCTTGACCACTTCTGCTGAACACTGCCCAAAACCTAGTTCCTCCCTGCCAACTAGGTAACTCCATAGATAATTTTAGGGGCGAAATTTCGCCATTGGGCGAAATTTGAGGCCCTAAAATTTCAAGTGGGCGAAATTTTTATAATATAATGATTTATGAAATTTATGAAGTTTAGCCAAAAAAATATATTTAATGGATAAATACTTAACTTATTCACCAATTGTATTTTTAATTCTTTTAATTCATTGGAATATTTAGCCCTCTGCGCTCTACAGTTCGAGTCTGCATTTGCCCATAAGAATTTGACCCTCTACATTTCAAATCCACATTCGCCCAAGAAAATTCAATCCATCGTGCTTCAAATCCACATTCGCCCAAGAAAACTTGGGAAAGGTGCAGGGAATGCAGTTTTCCCTCCTGAAATTTTCACGAATGTTGTTTGTCATTCAGAAAATAACGAGAAAAGTCGAGTTCACCCTC
>JASDQU010373740.1:82926-94056 GCA_032191745.1 Picea mariana | reverse complement strand
ATTATTGTTCTTATATCATTTATGTGTTATTGTGGAGATTATGTTGGATATTTTACTGTTATTCTTCCATTTCTAGCATTTTATTTATGTTTTGCATATTTTATATATCTGGTATCTTGCAATTAAAGAGCATGCCTTTGACATCAAGAATGAGAAAACACACACCTCAACTTTAGAAGAACACTCCCTCACTACGAAACACCATGTGTGTTTAGAGAACACCAAAATCCTAGAAAAAGAAGACCATTTTCTCAAACATTGTATTAGAGGAGCTATGGAGATTATTAGGAACCCCAACAAAATGAATAGGGATGAAGGCTTAGAGATTAGCAATAAATCGCTTCCTCTAATAAGAAGAAGTTAAAGCTTAATTGGTTTACCCCCAATCTTTTCCTCCTTAAGTTTTTCTCTCCTCTCCTTTTCCAATCTTTTTTTATTAAAGCCTCGTGTTTTATTGTGTGTTCTTTCCTCTTTGTATGTTCTTGTAGCTATTTTGTTTCCTTTTCCCTTTTTCTCCCTCCTTATTCTTGCTCCTCTCCATTAAAATATTAAATATTATTATCATTCTAGGTTTCCCTCTATACCTTAGTACTTTTACTATTATCTATTAGAACTAAGCTATTATCATAAAATTAAAAATATTACCTTTCTAGATCTCCTTTATAACCCTAGTACTACTAATCGTTGGGTTATTTATTATCATTTAGGAATTTATTATTATTAATACCACTATTATTATTAAGTTTATACTACTAATATCATCATGTCTTTATTACTTTTAACGATAACATTATTACATCTAAATCAACCTTAGTAACTATTTTACAGCTAGGTTTTATTGTTATTATTATCACTTATAGGTTATTAATATCATTATTAATACTAGTTTTAATACTACTAGATTACTATTACTATTTATATTATTATTATTACTATTAGGTTATTATTACCAATAATACCATTATTAATATTTCCATTATTATTATTACTATTATGTTATTATTACGATTAATACTACTATTAATACTACTATTATTAGTATTGCTACTACTATTGTTAGTCATATCAATATTATCACCATTACTAATAATACTACTGCTATTACAACTAACGATTAGGTTATCATTATCATGTGAGTATCAGTTAATTATTATTTAGTCCTTTCTCCGTTTTATTTAATTTTTTTGTTGTCTTACCCAACCTCCTAGGTTTTTTCTCATCATTTTTAGTATTTATAGTTGCTCCTCTTCTCATCTCAAACTCTAACACGGTGTCCTAAAGATGGATCCTGTTATAGATTTGAAACGTCGATAGACAAAAAAAATACCGTGGATATTCCGAATCTATCTGTAGATCTATCATTTCTATAAATATTTGAGTAAGATATAAAGGTTTAGCTTCATTTATTCAAAACAAACAAACTGAAAAATAATTATGAAAAAATATCAAAACAAACTTCTAATTGATAAAAAAAAAAGAACATAATTGTATTCTCTAACTCAAAATTATAAATTTATTACCTAGGAAAATAATTAACATTGAATGAGCCATAATTGGGTTGTAATTTATAAAATGATTTTTTTAACCCAACAGGACTTGAAAAAAAAATCAAATCTATTCTACAAACTAGAAATAAAATCTCAAATTTAAGATTATTTATATACAATGTTTCCTAATCTAACCTTTTAAGATGCTTGATCAAGTCACATCATATTTCCAATGTAACCAGGAAAGCATTTGATTAATCAAATTATAAACTCTCTTTTCAAATGATTAAGAAAAACAAGAATATTGATTGCAGCAGAAGAGTGACGGGTAACTTACAATGCTATTCATATCCATACTTACAGGGTATGAATATTGACAAACTCATTCCACTTGATGATTCTAAGCAAGTTGCAGTAGGATATTCCAAAACATAAAGATCATTTTTGGGTCGATTAATAGAAAATTACGACACACAAATATGCTTTTCATAACGCTCTAGAGAAAATTGTTGCATATGTTCATCATGTACAACCTAATTTTGATAAAGACTTGGAAAAATAATCTCATCAATATCATCTTCCTTTGTTTATTTATCTTTATTAGAAAAAACTAAGACATATGATTATAGTGTTGATATTATGGTAGATGCGAGAGGTATTAACCTCCACGTGTAACCCTAACAAGAATAGAATATTCCATGAAACAAGAAGAAACCCTAAAGCATTGGACATAACCCTAGAAGACAATTCAGCTAAAGAAAATATTTAATATTGAGTTTTTATCCTCCAAAATGTGAAGTCATCCCAGACAACTAAGGAAGAGTAGTATACATATAGGATGCCATAGCTCATTTGGACACACACAGCTCGCAACTGCAAAAATTTAGTTGTGTGCAAGTATTGAGAGTAGATGTAGCTATAACTACTATTATGGTTTCAGTCTTAGAATATCCCTTGGTTATGGTTTGGACTTTCTGCTTGGTATGCTAACTCTAGAGAGTGATATGCTACCTTGATTGGCTATTAGGCCTAGGGTTTTCTTCTAGAATTATTCTCTGTCAAGGTTAAGGTGCTCGCAGGTGGTTTTGACCTATGGTTGGGTGACAATATTTATATATTGTCTATGGTTAAACGAGAACACCCATTATTTATAACAGTTTATGGGCCCACACTATCTTCGGAAAGTATAACCACTGGAAGATAGATCAAGAGGATTTGATGAGTTCCAGTTCTAGTTGCAGTCAAAGTTTTTGTTGTAGCAATGACACCCTAACCCTCTTGTTGAGGCACCTTAAGTGAAGAGATTGACCTAATTTCTGGATATCCTAGTGTTCCCTAACCTAGCACATCTCCTGGTACTCTCATCAAAATAAGACATCAATTATGATTTTTTTGTCAAAGTCAAATGTTGACCAAGTCAAAGCAGTCATGACCTACTCTATGAAGTTAGGAAACAAGTTATAAGGGGCTTCTAACTTCAGAGTATGGAAGACAAGGATTGATCTCCTCCTTTCCAAGAATAAATTGTTGGATATCATGAAAGGAAAGGTCATGGAACCACAATTTGAAGAAGGAAAAGAGAAGGAACCTCAGAATGTCATGGTTATCGAGAAGTTCAAAGACAATGACATCAATGCCATGAGTATCATTGTGGACTTTGTAAAAGACCACTTGATACCCTACATATCTTATGTTGACTCATATAATAAGATGTACGATACCCTAACTAACCTATTATCAGTCAGAAACATTTGACAAGTAATGAGTTTGAAGAATGACATCATACATTTTTAGAATCTCTTATTTAAGATATCAACTACAAGCTATTGAAGAAATCATTTCAGAGAAGGAATTGGTAAATATAGTACTCAATGGTATTCCCAAGACATGGGATGCATTTTCCACAAGCATGAAAACAAGAAATGAGTATCCCACATTTTAATAACTTTGGACTTGTTGTGCACAAGAATAATCAAGTACTAACCCAAAAGATAAATCCCAAAAGAAATACGATGATCAAGCTTTCACAACAAAGTTTAAGAATTTTAGGAATAAGAAGAAGTTTGGCTCAAGGAAGAAACTAAATGAAGAAAAGGATATGTCAAAGATACAATGCTTCACCTATCAAAAATATGGTCACTACAAGAACCATTGTCCTGAGTTAAATAAAAGGAAGGAAATAGACGAAGCAACAATTGTTGAAGAAAGGGAACCCTCAAAGAAAGTCAAGCAGGATAAAACAAAATTCTTCTTCTAAGTCAAGGTAATAATATTCTTAAAATCTCTTGTATATATCATATCTACATAGTTCCTGTACATATCATGTATATCTATTTCTTAGAAGAAAATATGTTCAAGGGAAACAATACCTATGGAAGAATAAAAGGATAAGGATTGTTATTACGATGACTGCAAGTCAAGCAATATGAATAGATGAAGTATGTTGACAATATTTGGTAACAATTCTTGTGGAAGATATTATATAAGTAACAACTTCCAGATAAGAAGAAATCAGAATCAAACCTGAAGAGACCCATAAGAAGTCAAAACAGAGGAAATTAGAAAAATACTTGTGACACCTTGTAGAAGGTAATAAGAATGCAGACAAAAGCGTGGGCTATCTTAGATGGACGAAGATGATTACAAAATTCCAAAAGAAGAGCATGCATTCATTCATGAAGCAAGTATTAGGAGGGAGCTAATCCTAAATAATACTATCCATTGAGGATTATGAAGTATCTATCCATGTTCCAATTGAAAGTAGTAGCCATGAAAAAAAACACGTGTTCAGTTTGACTTTAGTAGAAGTCTTCCTCAAAAAGAAGCGTTAAAGTATCCTTGGTTGTAAATATACATCCATGATCCTATGATGAAAGGAAAAAGTTGGAATCTATAGAAGATTCCATGGACCCAAGAGCTAAAGAGAAACATGAGGAAGAACATGAATATTACAAGAAAGAAAGAAAAATCCAGAACAATCAGTTATTATACTGAGAATCACAAAAGACTACCAGCTTGGTTTGAACTCACTAAGAAAGAATAGAACAAAGTAAATGGAAGTTACGATGAAGAATAGTGTGAAAAATAATTATGAATGCAAGAATTTCAATATTCATAGGTTCTTCCAGAAGGAGGGAGAAGACTATGACAACAACTTGTTCCGCATTTACCTCTTGTAGTATCCATGGATTGGAATTTACACGCAAAAGATTGTTCTTCCTAATAAAGCAAGTGAGAAAGAAGATTATACTAGAAAGAGACCCGTGTATGTAGATATAAGAAGACCTTGTATGGATTCAAACAACTTTATGCATAATATCTCATATACAACAAAAGTGTGGTGAAACATTTATGTGACAGAGATAAGGTATCAGAATAGTTTCTCAGAAGTCTAGGATGATGGATTACTAATCCATGGAAAACTCTCATTATGAGATAAGAGGCACTACTTGGATGTGTTTCAGTTTTATCTTTGCCACGATGTCATGAGATAGCAGGAAATAGAAGTGTTGAATTTGACCATGATATATTGTAATGATCAGAGCTATATGAATCCTTAAGAGAAAAATAGTGTCCCATGATAGATCAAAGTACATTGAGATCAAGCATTACATTCTTTGTGATGAAGTCTAGAAAAGAGAGATGTTTCTCCAATATATCTCCATAGATGAGAAGATAGCATATATTTTGGTAAATCCTTTTTCTAAGATGAAAAGGTTTGCGTACTTAAGAAACAAGTTGGGGCTCATGGAGACGACTTCCTTATTGAAAAAGGAAAAGATTACTCCCAGATTGGCAGGGAGCACGAATGTGTTATTGATTTATGGAAAATCATTTTTCATTTTGAAAAATGGCCCAGGATGAGAAGTTCCTTTCCAATTCGGAAAGTGGTTTGAGATTTCTGATGGACAGGCATTTTCTATTTTGGAAAATGGTCCAGATCGAATAGCCATTTTTGTAATGAAAATGGTTCGATAGATTGTTGATGTACCATAGACAGTGATTCCCCTTGTGGCCAGTGTGAGGGACTGGTCTAGTACAATCATTCTTCTAGTAAGTCACTCTGAGTGTGGTCAAGTACAATGGTTTGCGTCATTGGGAAGTTATTCCTTCAAAGTTCACAGTTGTTAGAAATTTCAAAGAATGGTTTGTTTTGGAGGTTGGTGCAGGACAACAATTTCCATTAAGAAATGGTCCAAAAATCCATTCCCTAGGGCATAATCATTCTATCTAGGTGTTGACGGGCAAAATTGACCGCTCGTCAACTGGAGGAGTGAATCTGGTCCGGAGTTGTCTAATTAACCCAAGTCGTTTGGGTTAATCCACTCCGACGGGTTTAGTGGCTCTGTTGGCCGATCTAAGTCCTAAAGAAAATGAAAAAACAAAACTAAAGGGAATGTAATAACTTTGATGAATAGTAGTCGCTGAAAACTATATATATAAATCTAATATGTATTTACAGTTTAACTAACTAATATTTATGAAATAACTCTACTTATTATATATACAATATATATACAAATGATTATATTCTTAATATATCTATAATATGTACACAATACGAATTTTAATCTAAATCCGTGAAAATCAAATATCAATTGATTTTTAAAACAACAGTAACACTATTTAATCTTTTTTATTTATTTTCATATAATGTTCATAACTGTGAAATAGAATATCAAACTGTCTAATTGAATAATGAAATCACAGATAGTAGAAGATGTTTAAGCTACAGGACATTTTTGTATACATAAAAACTAATGAAATTAAAGTAGCAAACTGACCTGTTATTGTATCCAATATTTGTTCAGTGCGCTGCATCCAATTTCCTTGTCTGATGGGGTAAACCTGCAACAGAACCTACAATTGCTTCTCATAAATGTGAAGTAGTAATAATGGAATTCGTGTGATAGAACATATAAGAGATACGATCACAACAATCTCATGACTTCACAAGCAGTCACATTAAGATAAATCATGTTGTGAAAACTTGTGCATGAATGTTCAACAAACGATGAAGATAAATCTCTTAATCCCAAGTTTAAACAAAATGATTACTGTGTGTTTAATCTGGAACATAAAACATGGATAATATATATAAATTTATATCATACCAATCTGTAGTAAACCATGACAGCGAAAGAAATCATAATTTAATTACAAATCGAAATAATCATGACTTGAATAAAAACACGATATGGAGAAGCTAAAGCTGTGACAAATATCATATTCTATTCAAGTCTGTAAATCATAAAAGCATAGTTTTTTCCCCGGGAAGAGATGCCTTCATGTTTACAAAATAACATGCTTATATAGGTTCCAGGAACATAATGTTTCTTGTTGATAACATCAAATCTGTTCAAAAATGTGGGGGATGCAACCTCCCAGATTTTACTTGATATCAAAAAAMTAAT
Source organism: Picea mariana (assembly GCA_032191745.1). NCBI lineage: Eukaryota > Viridiplantae > Streptophyta > Pinopsida > Pinales > Pinaceae > Picea > Picea mariana. The sequence continues at coordinate 87,155 of JASDQU010373740.1, read as the reverse complement.
AGCCTAATYTATTTACTAAAAACATAAAGATGGTATGGCTAGGAGATCCCAACAGTGCTTCATATCTCTTTGAAAATCATGAGTTTCTGAAAACAAATAAAAATAAGAAGATTTTATATGTATTTTCAATTATCAAAACAAGCAATTTGAATTTTTCTAACTGGCTACAGAATCTCACGATTTTGTAGCTAGTTATAATTATAACCACAATCATATTTTATTCAATCAAACAAAACAAACTAAAAAGTAATCTATGCAAACAAATCGTGTATCCTAAATTGAGAAAGACAGAATCATACTAAACTTTGAAAAAAGATCATACCTCAAATTAAGGGATTCAAACAAATCAAGCAATTTTAGAGTTTACTATTGCTGTCGTTGCTTCCACATTCTTAAAAATGACAGATCCTGTAGTTTTTTAGCATTTGTCTTTGGCTTGAGCTATGGATTGGAGTCTGCTATTCTCATTTGCTAGCAAATCCACCTGGTCTTCCAAAGATTTAAGCCGGGACTTTAGTAAAGGCACATCCGTATAATACCGGTCGATCCAAGATCGACACTCATTACAGTGTGGCTGTAGGGACTGCGCATTGGCACTGATAGCATTAACATTTGGAGAATCGTCCATTTGACATGTAGGTTTGTCACGGAGTTGGATGCTAGGAAAAAGAGGATTGTCCTTTAGACACGATGGTAGGTTGGTAACATAATCATAGGGTCTGTCAGGGCAAAGTCCATATGAATATGGATACTCTTCAGCCAAGAACCTTTCAATTTCCGAATCTGAGTCTTCACTTATCTCAATTGTGTTTTTTGTATCTGCACAGGGTTTGGGTTTGTTTTGAGCACATCGTGAAACCCAATGAGCGACCCTTTTACTCTTATAATTAACATCGATGTTGCCCTTAAGATTTTTCCCCGTGGGTTTTTTAACGGTCTTAGTACAACTCTTAGGATACGAATCCAGTTGAGTGGCATCAGGGTAGGTTGAGGGTTCTAAATTAGAGACAGGATCACAGGGCAGGAGCGGTGGAGGAGAGGTGGCAAGCTTCACAAGGGTTTCTATGATAACAGGCTTGTCAACCTGTTCCAACTCACTATTACCAAAGCCATTTTGTAACACAAAAGCATCCCAACAATCGTTGTTTAATTGCAACTGACGCACAATGATAATCTTAATTAAACCATGATGGAATAAACTAGAATTAGACTTCTGCCTTCTAAACTACTTTCCCATATTGTACAGGCTTCTAAGGAGGAAGTAGGGCATGTTCAACGGGAAGTCAATGAAACTCATAAGCAATCACAGGTGATACAAGAAAACCAACCCAAATCTTCCTTCACACGTAATGAACTATTTCACAATAGCTAACAGATCATGCCATCTAGGTTTTAAAGATGAGACAGGGATACCTCGGTGGCAACTAGTAATTTTCCTTGAGGTGAACAACAACGACCAGGGGACCTCTTCAACCTTTGTATTCTTGAACCACTTTTTCCCCAAAGCTGGTAAACTGGTAGCTTGGCTTAAAAAATCTTCAGTTTCCTCTAGTTGCACGTCACCTATCTTAGCTCTGCAACCATCGAAGGTCAATGCGAACTCTTGAGCAACTCTAGCCCTGAACAAAACAATGCTGTGACAGTTCGAAATGGTAGGAAAAGGTGTTAATCACCATGCGTGGGAATGAGATCGTGAAGCCTGAGGCCATACAGAGAAATAATATCATGTTGTACTTCATATGACACCTTGGCATATGGGTACCCATAAAGATGTAAACACTTGAAAACCATAGAACGCATGTTTATGATTTGATTACAAAGTAAATGTATCAATTAAACATTGGATAATTAAAAGTTTTATGAATAAAAAAAAAACCCATTAATATTAATCGATTATTGATGAGTGGAGGTTCTTTACTTATGTAACCAAGGCACGTTTAGGACCAAGGAGTTATAAACTAGGAAAATAATCATGTTCATAGCGAAATACAACAATTCAAGAATAGACCATATGAACAGTTATCCTTTGATAAAAAATCGAAACAAAGTGTGAATTCCAGCTGTGATTTTTCATGCTTACAGTAATGAAAACAAACATCGAAAGGAAGATATGTAAAAAGTGACAAGTGATAATTGTCATTGCTCATGACGAGTAATGAAAAATTAGAGACCCTGTGTAGGCAGCTTATAAAAAATAGAAATTATATTATTGCTGCCAACACCAGGTTTCACTATTATTAGTGCCGGAGGAATGGCCCAGTTAGGTGAATGTTCCAGGTTCAACAATCAGGGAYAGACATTCACTAGGGCAGACTCATTCTCTCTAGGTTGCACTATGACTAGTGTGAGAGGAATGGCCTAGTTAGGTGAATGGTCAAGGATTAGAAATAAGGGAAAATTATTCTTCTATGCCTGAGAAGAATAGTCTAGATAGCCCATGGATGATGTTTTACATTCTGAGGGAAGATGCTCTTCTAAATCTCACAGAAGTGAGTGGAAGAATGGCACATATGACACAATTTATATCATGATACTATTTTATGCAGGTTGATATTAGATGATATGATTGTTACGGAGAGTCTATGTCTATGAATAGTAGATGTATGCTATTATGGTGGATGTGTTCCACTGGTTTTGACTATGTGTCGTTGATTAAGTAGTCGTGTGCTACTTGGTGTGGTTGTGTACCACTGGATAATAGTTGTGTTCTATTGAATGACATTGTTCTGATTTCCATGTATACTATCAGTAGTGTTAAAAATAATTATCAGCTAGATGGATAGTGAGTGTGTTGATGGACATACAGTCTCCAGACGAAAAATGTTCCAAGACGTTTATTCTTCTAGGACGTGTGTTTGGATTAGAAGAATAGTCATTATATCCCATGGTGTGGCTTCCAACATCTGTTGGAATACTTATTCTTATAGGACATATGACTAGATTAGAAGACTAGTTCTTGTGTCACTCTGTGGAGTGAGTGACTTATTCAACATCATTCTTGATTACCCAGATGGAGTATGGCTTCGAGAGATGATGAAGTTGATGCTATCAAATGCTATTGATAGTGATGATGGTGCTCATGATCTAATCATGAGATATCCTGTATGGCTATGATGATGCTACCGGTTGAATTGTATGTCTATGCTCAATACCATTTCCTTCAATACCTCCCTAGCTAGGAGGGAGTGTTGATATTATGGTATTTGCGGGAGGTATTAACCTCCACGTGTAACCCTGACAAGAACAAAATATTCTAGTAAGAAAGAAGAAAGCCTAAACCATTGGACATAACCCTAGAAGACAAGTCGGCTAAAGGAAATATTTAATATTGATTTTTTAGCTTCCAGAATGAGAAGTTGGCCCAGACAACTAAGGAAGAGCAGTATAAATAAAGGATGTTAGAACTCATTTGGACACACACCACTCGCAACTAAAGAAATTTAGTTGTGCGCAAGTCTGGAGAGTAGATGTAGCTGCAACTACTATAACTTGTATTTTCAGTTTCAGTATTGGACTCTCTCTTGGTTATCGTTTGGACTTTATTCTTGGTATGCTAACTTTGGAGAGTGTTACGCTACCTAGATTGGCTATGATGCCTAGGGTTTTCTTCCAGAATTAGTCTTTGTCAAGGTTAAGGTGCTCGGGTGTGGCTTCGGCCTATGGTTGGGTGACAATATTGCTATATTGTCTATGGTTAAATGAGCACACATATTATTTCTAACATATAGGTAGTATATTCCGAGGTGTCTCATTTTGAACAAAAGAAGGTGAAAAGGATTCAACTACAAGAAATTATGCTTGATCATGAAGACTACCTTCAAATGAATGAACTTATTCATTAAAATTAATTTTTTGTTCAACGAAATTTTGACTTTGAATAGAAGGGATAGTAATATCTGAATACTCATTATTATCAATGAATTCCCTTTCTTGTTCATTAATTTCATATTTAATTTATTTTTTCTCTTTTACTTAATTGAGTTCTTCATTGCAACAATGTTCATAGAGAAGCTCATATGGATAAAATATTTTACTATGAGAATGAAATACAATGTGAAAATATTTCAAAGAAGTTATACTATTAGTAGGTAAATATTTATACCATTCATGAAAATCTCTCTCTAGAGAGTTCACGAGGACATATTCATGGTAAATACCCAACTGGTTCATGCACTCATGAAAATATATTAAGAGTTGTACTAGACAATCATCGTCATCTTCTCTGAATA
>JASDQU010373739.1:33069-55127 GCA_032191745.1 Picea mariana | reverse complement strand
TTCTCAGATCGAACGGTTGAGATCTTTCCTCCTCTTCACTTGCTCCTCGTTGTCTATATGTTGATCAGATGGTCCAGATATTCCCTCTGAGCTAAAGCTTTCTTTAGACTTAGAAGATTTTCGAAAGGATTTAAAGGCTTTAACCTTTATCCTTCCTGCGAGTCCTTTTCTTGGATCTCGTTCGCACTTCTTGGAAAGTGCTACTCCTCCTGAGCTTGATCTCTCCAAAGGTTTTGATCTCCCAAGCACTTCTTTCTTTTCTGGGAAATTTGTCAAAATCAGATCCAAAGATTCTTGAAAAGAATCCTTTCTCGCCTTCCTGGTGTTCTTTCGCTCTCATCCTTCGACTTCTTTACAGAGTCACTTTGACTCTTTGTCAAATTCCAGGTCTGTGCACTCTTTGCAACAGATCTTTACACAAGATTCAATTTCTTGCGGCGACTGTGCACTCCTTGTGGCAGTCGCTTTACACTTCCTGCAAAAAAAGTCTTATGCTATTTCTTCTTAGCTTTACGAGTCGAAACAAACCCTGTCAACGCACTCCTTGGGAACTGTGTGCACACCTTGCACCGGCTCATGAAGAAAATCGATTTAGATTCTTATGAAAGCATTTCAAAGCTACATACACTCGTATCAAGATTCATTCATTCTTGAAAATATTAAGACAACAACAGAGAAATTGCAAACACTATTCACACCATACATTGGATCAAGTTTTTTCTGTTATCTTCATTCAAAATCAAGAAAATGGTTACAACTAAAATCAAAGCAAAAACTACTGCTTTGAGATTCCTACTTGCTCATAATTCTCGTAACTCCTATTCTGGGAATACAAAATATCTCTTTATACAAAAGAAACAAACTAACTTCTATCTAATTGTGGTTACATTGAGACTAGGGTTAAGCTCCCAGGTCACGCTCATTTTGTCTCCACGCGTGTGATCTTTCCTCTTTTGTTTTCTATCGCTTCAAAATATTTGCAGTACCAGCTAGTGTTCGAGACTTCGGATTATCTCTCAGGAACTGATTTGTCCTGCCACATGTACTTGTTGACGATGCTCCTGCATCATCTTTGGAGGTCACGAAACAATGGAAGTGCAATCTAGAACGCGCCTACCCGAGAATCTGTGATCGGAAATGTGGCTAGGTATGGAATGGGGAAGTGGTCGGTCGCAATCGCGATATGAAAGCATGAGTGCAAATGTGAAATCATGATTCCACCAACTCGTGCAACTAGAGATTTTCGATAAAACGACCAAGTAACAAGGAGAAAGTAGAGGGAAAAGAGAAACAAGAATTTGGTTAAGTATAGAAGAGGGAAAATAAGGCCTAATATATTCAAATCTATAATAGATATTCCATTTGCTAGAAAGATATTTTATGTATGTTTTTGGAGTTGTATACTTATTGCATATACTTTGAAAGCCGCATTGCAAAACCATCATTTTCTAGTCCAATATTTTATCCACTTACTCGTTTTCTATTGTTCTTTTACCATTAAAAAGGTTGTGAGAAAATGATTTGTTGAAGATTATTTTTTATCGCAACTTGTGGCAGTGATTGTGCTCTTGATACATTCTTGGATGACTTTGACATATTAACTTGCACGAACATGGGGACCGGTCAACCCGCGGGCAATCCAGGAGCCCGAGAAAGTCAATCCAAGTTTAAAGGGATTTTGTTTATATATATTTAAAATGAATTCATATTAATGTATCTTAATAGATTATTTGTGGTCCAAATGTAAACCATGTTCGAATTTGAATGGTGTTTTGGGCTCACAATTTTTGCTGAAACCCAGAAGCAATAGAAAAAATATATATATGACTTTTCATTTCATATATCGAAGAATATTCTGAAATATAGGAAGTTGTAATATATGCACATTATAGAACAGGAACATGTACATGAGAATGAGTTAATTTTAAGAAGAAATACATATTTCAAATAAAAAAACCAAACATTGAATATCACCATAGAACAACCTCAAATATTTATATTCATATAAACTGGGTCACATAATACGATTGAGAATACTTCCCAAAATATAGTTGTTTTCAAATTTGTAAGAAAATATATAGTTCATTACATATTCTATGAAATAAAAATGTTTTTGACATAATGACTGGGATTGGAACTTCCACGGACTAAAAAGCAAAGATGTACTAGAATGAAGTTTGTAGAAAGAATAAATTCGGGGATGAAAACAACAAGACCTGGCAAGAAGAAAAAAAAAATGTCAACCCTTGTTTAAAACTTTGTTAGAGTAAGTGGATGAAGACAAAAAAAATGTGATCAATATCAACTTACTATGATGGTGTCCCATGCCTTGTCATTTGCTTCCCAAAATATAGTTGTTTTTGAATTTGTAAAAAAATATATAGTTCATTACATATTCTGTGAAACAAAAATGTGTTTGACATAATGACTAGGATTGGAACTGTCGCAGACTGGAAAGCAAAGATGTACTAGAATGAAGTTTGTAGAAAGAATAAATTTGGCGATGGAAACAACAAGACCTGTCAAGAAGAAAAAAAAATTGCCAATGCTTGTTTAAAACTTTGTTAGAGTAAGTGGATGAAGGAAAAAAAATGTGATCAATATCAACTTACTATGATGGTGTCCCATGCCTTGTCATTTGCTTGTTGATGTCCTTTTATGGATTTTCTTGGTTTTTAGCTTCATTGGTTATCTGGTCGACAATCTTTTTGAACCATTCTTCGATGTAGCTCCTCATGGGTGCTACGTTGATTTCATGTCGGATTTTTATATCGAACAATTCACTTTCCAAGTCCCTTAGATCAATATATAGGTTGTGCAATGTTTCTTGAATATCTTGGTTTTTAATCACATAACCAACTATCTAGGTTTTCAGTCATCTTCACCATATTCAAGAATTCCATATAAATTTTCAAATGACAATTTTTTATAGATATGAACTTGATCATAAAATGCTTGGTTGGTTAAAAGCAATGAGTTGAATATCAATTTAGTGTCTTGGATTTCATTGGTGCTGGAAGCTAAATCTATCTCAGTTAGCTTCTTGAATAGTTTGCCTCTTCTAGATATGGCCTGGGAACATGCTTGAATGATATCATTGAGGTTCTTTACCTTTTCTTTCCGGAATGAGTTTAGTTGGTTTATTCGATCCAGGGAGGGGAGATCTTCTTGTATTCTTCTGAATTTCTTCATACTAGTAACCTTAACACCAAATAGTAGAACTACATCAAGGTAGAAACCTTTCTTATTCTTGAGATATGCTTGTAGATACTCATGAAAATCATGCGCTCTTGTTCCAAAAGAGACCATATTCTTTGACATCTCCCAAGCCTCTGTTATTAATTCCATTCTTTTGTTTATATTGTTTTCCACATAGCCTTGTTCCGATGTGAGAAGGCTTGTTGATGCTTTTAACTTTTTTGCAGGTGTAGTGGACCTGACCATTTCCAAAGGAGTAGAAAACAGTGGAAGAGGCATTAGAGTTTCCACCAATTCTTTGATTCACTCCTTTAACGTGAAGTTTTTTGTTTCAAGGTCGCTAATAGAGTTTTATAGAGTGTCTCCAGTTGCTCGGTGTATCTGGGAGATATGGGAAGGGTGCATGTTCTATAGGTTGATCTCTGAACCAGATTTCCCTTTCTCACTCTTTACATCTTTCTTTTCAATAATCAATTTTTTGGATTCGTTGTAAAAAACAACGCTCTGAAATGCAAAAGACTCTTCTTTGTCCAATGTATCTATGCCAATTATTTCCATCCCAGGATTGTGTGAAGCAATGCTCTCTAGATGGTTTTCTTCAGGGAACACTTTGTCAATGTCAATTTCTAGTTCCATATCTTCGAGGGAGAGATCATGGATATCAATTTCTCTTCTCGGTACCTCCTGATCTTGGATTATTGTTTTCCATTTTTTGATTGGGGGAAGTTTGTGACAACTTTCAATTTTTTTGATGGGAGGGTTCTTATCCCCTCCTCCGCCTGAAGAATTATGTGTGACTTTGTTACTTGGGTAGGCCGTTGGAGTATTGTGCTGAGATGTTTTGGTCTTGGGTGTGGTGGTTGCAGATTGGGCACTTTTTTCACCTAGGCCTTTTTCTTTTTATTTGGGTGAGTCATTGGTACTGGCATCGAGTTCATTCAGTATAGTTTCAGTGAAAGAACTGTTGAAGTGGTGTCTGACCATGAAATCCTCGACTTTCCAAGGCATAGAGATAAATTGACTTTTTCTTTTTTCATGGGAAAAATGCAACCAGTAGATGTGCTTCCTTGTTATTCCAACAAAAAACATTGTACTAGATATGTGACATGGGTCAAATTCACAGTTCATCTTCTTACACATAGATAGTCCAGGGAATGGGTAGCAATTCTCCATGCAGAAAGTTAAATAAGATATAAATAATTTCTTCTGCCTTTTGTATTGTAATAACTAGGAAGAGATTTCAATGGAAATCAACTTGCGACAATGGAAGATGGCTTCCTCCTTGACTGTAAAATATAAAATATACATAATCATCCTAGAGATGTTGGTTGCACTTTCTTGTCTCTTTATCCTCGTGAAAAGCCATGCAATTTGACGAAAAATGTTTTAAAATTCATTAACTTGTATTATGGCTATGTCCCAGGGAGCATCTATTGGGTTCTGTAAGAACTTCGGCAAGAGGTCCAATTCATTACCATGCTTCTTTAAGAACTATCTACAATTCTCTCCCTTGAAAGTAGTCTTTGGGTCGGGAAGTGTTAACATCTTTTGAAATACTTGAGGGGATAGGGAAACTTGGGAATGGTTTCCCATCTGGATAATCTGATGGTTCGGAATATAGTTATCAATGTAGCACGTGACCAACTCCTTAAAGTAAAAAAATTCGTGGACATAAGCTATTGCTGCAATTCCATATGTCTAGATAACTTTCTTTTGGGCAAAAGGGGATGAGTACTAGTCATAAGCTATGGAGCACTGAAAACTTTGGTCCTCGCGCCCGGAAATATTCAGGATATCTCCAAAGAAATGTTGTCAAGCTGCAACCATAATTTTATGAGAATGTTCCTTTGCTCCTCATGGTATTTAAAATGGATGCTACAACATCATAATATAATCTCTGGTAAATCTTGGTTCAATGTGTTTTAATGGGAGATGTCCTCGACCTTTTCACCTTTTAATGCCAATCTTTTTTATGTGTCTGGTGAGTTGTGACTAATAAAGGCATAATTAATGTGTATTGGGAAGCCCGCGAAGTTGGTGAGGATGGACGACAGTGAAAACTTCTTCGGACCTTTTGTTTACCTAGAATCCCGGCAACCTGCAAATCTATGAGAACAAGAGCTGAACAATCCACTAAGTATGGAAAGGAGGGGTAAAATTCTTTCAAAAAGTTGAGGTAAATAACCATTTTTCTGAGCTGATATTGAATTCTTGCTATGATGATGCCTTAAAAAAACTAAAATAAGAAACTAATCAGATTCCATAATATTCTCCCATTAATGCATTTTAATGGGATATGCCCTCAAGTTTTTTGGGTATTAATGCCAACCTTTTCAAACATATGTGATGAGTTGTCACTAGTAAAATCATATTTAATGTGCATTGGGAAGGGGCGAAGGTGGAGGGGATGGAGGGGAGTGAAAAATGATTTGGTAATTTTTTGAACATGGGAGTCTGTGGTCGAATTGTAGATCACCCAAGTTTTGGATGCAATATGTATACTCCAAACACAGGGCATGAGAGTTCGATAATGCCTACCCGAGAACCCACAGCCATAAAATTGGCTAAGTAAGGAAATGAAAGCGGTCGGTCGGACTCGTAATGTCAAGATATAGATGAATATAGAATTTGTGAGTTTGCCACCTAGGAACCCGCTATCATAAAAATGTGACTAAGTATAGAAGAGGAAAAAAATAAAGGGAGCCAAGAACTTTATGCTCGACAAATGAACATTGTTTGATAATTGTCAAGCGATAGAAATACATCAACTATGGGGCATGAGAGTTAGGGGCATGGGAGTTACATAGGGCCTAGATGGGAACCGGTGGGCATAAAATTGGCTAAGTATGGAAATGAACAGTAGTCGATTGGAATCGTGATGTGAAGATATAGACGAATATTGAATTTTTAAGTCTGCAACCCTAGGAACCCGCGAGCATAGACATGTGAGTATGTATAGAAGTAGAAACGGATAATAGAGGGGAAGAAGAAAAGGGGAAAAGAGGCAAGTATAGAAGAAAAAAAAAGGGAGTAAAGAACTTTATGTGTGACAGAAAAACATTTGATCTTAAGTATGGAAAGGTGGGCTGATCAGACGGGGTTATCGTAGACAGAGTGAGGCTTGCAAATTCGACGAGCCCGGGGTCAAATTGTAGATAACCGGAGTTGTGTGTGCAAAATGTATATCTAAACACGGGGCATGGGAATTCGATAATGGCTTCAGGGGAACCCGAGGCCATAAAATTGGCTAAGTGTGGAAACGGACTGCATTTGGTTAGACATGTGATGTGGAGATATAGATGGATATAGAATTTCTCACTCTGCCACCCTAGGAACCCGCGAGCATAAATATGCGACTAAGAATAGAACCATAAACGAATAATACGGGGAAAGAAGAAAAGGGAAGAACGGGTAAGGATAGAATAAGAAAAATGAAGGGAGCAAAGTACTGTATTCATGACACAAGAACACTTATTATGATAATTATCAAGCTATAGAAACACATCAACTATGGGAAAAATATTTTCAACAATGGAATATAGTTGAATCTCAACAAACCCTAGTTCAAGATAAAAGAGATGTCTATATCTATCTCAACAAGCAATAGACAAAATATATGACTTGGCACATTTATATGAAAGCAATTAGATAGAGTCATCGTAGGTATAATGAGGCCTGGGGGTTTGAGTCTGGGGTCGAATTTTAGATAACTGAAGTTCCGGGTGCAATATGTATACCACGAACACGGGGCATGAGAGTTTGATGGCACTTACGCAGGAACATGCGGCCATAAAATTTGCCAAGTATGAAAACGAACAACGGTCGGTCGGAGTCATGATGTAAATATATATATGGACATGGGATTTGTCACTCCGCCATCCCAAGAACCCGCGAGCATGGACATGGGACTAAGTATAGAACCAGAAATGGATAATAGAGGGGAAGAAGAAAAGGGAGAAGGGATAAGTATAGAAGAGGAAAAAGAAAGGAAGCAAAGAACTCTATGGCTCATAGATCAACACTTAGTGTGATAATTATCAAGCGATAGAAACACATCAACTATGGGAAAAACATATAACTGGACAAATTGGACAACGTATGCATATCAGAGTTTCATTTGTAACCATACCTCTTAGTCTCAGGCATACACACTGTATTTGCTACGACACATTGTACTCCATCCTTGTGCCTAATTATCATGTTCTTGTTTCAATGTAGCAATACAGAGAATACAATGGACATCAAAGCAAGTTTCTACGTAGGAACACAAGAAAAAAAAGATGGAGTACAAATTTATTTATTTGAATACAACAACACAGAAAATAGAATTGACATAAAGAAAAGTCAATATACAGGAAGATATGGAGTATCCAAGGAAAAAAATAACAGAGCTGCAAATTAGTGTAACAAAAATAGACAGAGTAAATGAAAAACAATTGGATATGGAACATGGGTAGAAATATGCACCTTTGCATGGATTCTTCTAAACTTCTGGTTAAGAGTTCTTTTCCCTATCTAATTTTCGAATTTGTTTCTATAAGCATAAAACAAAGTGGACATGAACATAAGTTGACATGTAAAGGAAAAAAGCGAGGAATATGTACATAGAGTAAATAAAATAGAATAAAAGGAATAGAGTAACAGATAGTGTTAGAAGAATGTATCGTTTTTGTTTTTTGTTTTTTTTTGTTCATCCATGTTTGTGTATATATAATAATTTGTGTAAAAAAAGTTTGTGGCAAAAATCAGTTACAAAGAAGGGAAAACTAAGTAGTTGGATAGCGTGCTTTTCTGCAACAAGATAGACAGATATGCTTTGAAACATAGAAATATGATTTTGCAATATGTTTGATGTATATTTCATAATTCAAGTGCAATACAGATTGTATCGTGATCAGTCCAGTATGTGTACAAACCAGACAAAACTAAGAAGTTGGATAACTTGGTTTTTTGCAACAAGCTAAACATATATGCTTTGAAACATAGAAATATGATTTTCCAATATGTTTGATGTATCTCTCATAATTCAAGTGCAATACCAATTGTATCGTGATCAAACTAGTATGTGTCTAAGATAAATATGTTGCAATGAGAAATGGGCACATTCGACCATACATGGTCAATAAGTGTGTTTTGTACATGGTTTGTGTTGTTCAAAAGAAAGTGGAAATTGTATTTGCACATGTAATTTTCCAATGCTTTTGTTCTTGCATTATTTTATAGAGTGTCAATATTGAAGTCTCCTACAATGACAATGGTTTCGTTCAAATGCAAATGGTCCAATGCATTGGAAAGAACATTTAGTATCTTAGAGAATGTTGCATGGGGAGCAACATAGAGATTCAGTATTGTAATTTCTAATCCATTGAAAAAAAAATTGCAAGAACCACCTGTTAACGCTCTGTAATTTGCCCAAGGTTGTGGAGGCAGTCACAGAGGCAACATCAAACCACTTGGAGTCTTGGATATAGCCATCCAAGACTCAGAGAGGGATCTCTCTTTATGATTTAACTTGGTTTGGAATAGGGTATTAGGCTAGTTATGATAGATTTGGTTTTTTTTTTTTAAATGCTTGGATGGAACAACATTTGAAAACCACCGGGCAATGGAGTCAAAGAGGCCGAGGTGATCAATTTGTAGAAGTATCAATCTCAAATGAAACAGGGAAAGGTAGACATACTACTGGATTCGGTAAATTTAAATGAAGCGAGATAGAAGAAAAAGATAGAAGATCAATTAAGCAACAGAGCAATGAAGAATTATGCCACTGAATATCAGAAGAAAACATTAATATTATCCACAGCCAGAAACAGAGTGTATCTTTCAACAAATTCTTCTCATAAACTTCTGCAAGATAATAAGGAAAGGGAAAACATATGAAAACAGAGAGACAATTTACAAGAGAAACACTTCACCAATAGCCATGGCACATGAATCCTGAAAACAATATGTTCTTGTACCCCTGCAAATTTAAAAAGGAGGCTCTATGAGCTCATTACAATATTTGGGAAAGTATCCATTCAATAGGTTCCAACCCCTATCTATTACAAAAGAATTGTCTTTTATAATGAAACAATACCTCTACTCATTGATTTGTTGGCCAATAAACTCTAACAAAATCAAAACAAATAAATGCAGAACCAGTCGAATGCTTGAGGTTGTTGGAGTAAAATCTCCTTGGGATAGGAATGCTCCTCATAGTTGTTATCCTCCATCTATCCTCTACTGATATCGAGCCCAGGAATATGCCCTCTATCACTTTTGATAAACACATTAGGCTACCAACTATACTCTGTTCCTATCCTTGAGCTGATCAAAATAAGGAAAAGTTGCCAGCAATGCCAAGATTGCCAACTCTATTTAAATATGCCTCAAAATCTGGAGAAACTTGCCACCTATTTTTCGATTGCCTGTTGATTTTGTGCTCTCAATCCTTGATTTCATATCAATGATATGAGATCTACCACCTCACCCTGAACATGCTCTGCCATTTGTACCATTGAATTCGATGCCCTTCATATCTGGGATTGACCCTTTAACTTCCACATGTTCTTCATCCTTTTCTTTGACATGGAGAATTCTATTATGAAAATCAAGAGTCTTCTATTGGTAGATTAAAGGAATTCCATCCCAGCATCCATCATCCTTTGAATCCCATTACTAAAGTGATGGGATCATTGAGGCTAAATCCATATGTTTAAAGGGAAGTTTCACACATCAATAAGAGTAAATCTTTGACAGAATTATCATTCTTATATGCTTCCGCCTTCTTTCTAAGCACCTCCATGATATAATTCTTAGGATAAATTCCCATGACTTTTCGTTTGATGTGCTACTGTCTCTCAAGGCCTGGGCCTTCATGATCTTTGTCATGTTAGCATTCCATCGATTTTCTCTAGTAATTAAACAGAAAGGAGAATCTAAAACATAATCAGAAATAATAACTTTCTATACCTTGTCACCAGGAATTTCCTTTGAACTTGATTCTTGATCTATTACCTGGAAATGCCTAATGTTGTCCTTCAGATGCTCATTAATAATGACCAAATCCTCCATATAACTTGGACTTAGCGCTTAGACGCTCTGTGCATTTGATGTGTAGAGAAAAACCTCTTCGTCCCTTGTATTGAATGGGATCCTCCTTTTTGTGAATTGGCTAGAATGATCTTCAAAGATGTATGTTCCCTCTGCATTTTGGTAATCACTCATTTGAAAAACTTCATGAACAGACCGAAACTTGACACTATAATTTTAGTTGATGCAAACCTGAAGTGGCACATAATTGGGCTGCGAGATGGGATTGAACACAATTACTACAAGAATATATCCCTACGATTGTTCGGCTAAACCAACTTTCAGTATCAAAATTCATGGTAACTGGTATCACGCTAGTAGTATAAATAGCCCCATGTGAAGGGAAAAATCCTTAAATGCCAAAAAATGAAACTATATTTCTCACACCTCCGTTTGGAATTCAGACATAGAACAATTTCTTTGATTAAGACCCTGAATCCAATATTTCATCAATAAGAACCATATCCTCAGAACCAGACCACTTGCAATTACCTACAAATACTTGCCAATCTTTCCAGCATCCAATTCTCACAATTTTTATTGTTAGCACTTGACATTTTGAATTCACACTTTATCCACAACGAGCTCTACGCTTGATACATAAATTGGATTGGATAGCACACCTGTCGCTGAGGTTGGAATGAAGACTATATTTGATGTATATGATTAAGCGTTGTCGATACCTAGATTATATCTGTATGGCATACCATCAACTGCATACCCTATCGACACAATGCTTTGATGTTTGGTCGGTAGGATTTGTAAAAGTGGGCTCTGACTTTCGACACCTGAAAGCTTGGCTTTGATCATTCCTCTGACACCTGTGAATTTCATGGTGGGCGTCCATCCCACTACACCTGTACATATTAGCAACTCACATCTTGTTTCTTCTCAACACCTGCATGTTTCCTTAGGCACCTGGCATTAGGGTTTTAAATCTGCATTTTTGTATACTCAATGGGATATATCCCACATCGGTCGACCAAAAGAATAGTTTGATTTTTATATATGTGAATGTTCGCATGGGTTGTCAACAAAGTGAGCCCAAGGCTGCCCTCTTTTGTTTGGCATTGGTGCTTGTATGATATTGCATTCTACATAGCTTGAGGTCTCGGAGCTAGGCCTACGGGCTATCAAATTTTTGATGAAAATTTCAATGAGATTTTTTTTTTAAATCTCTACAAAGGCTGAGAAGGTCAAATTTGGTTTAAAAGGCCAAATTTGGCTAATAAAGCCAAAGTTTAGGTTAATAAAACCCACATAAAATTTGCAATATATAAGTTTTTCCATTCAAACCAATTTATAATTTCTTGCTAAAAGTGCACAAGAATTTTAACTTGATTTGAAGTTCGCGTGCAGGTACTCATCTTATGCTTGGTCAGTGTTGTGCACTTTTTGTTGCCTTTACATATTCACTATCTGTCATGAGAAATAGTGTTATGAGCAATCTTCTTTATGCCTTAAATAGATAGATATCAGTCGAAGTATTTATTTCCCTATTATAGGGTCCCAACATAGGCTCCACCTGGGGATGGCAGCTCCTTGCGAGGTGTCAAGAATCCATAGAACTCTGAATTTCACAGACCAGCTGATCATTAGCCGGTCCCAAAACTGTAAACTGAAAATAAAACTATGAAGAGATGAAAAAGAAAAAAATTCTCATCCTGTTGAGCTTATTGGCACACTCCTACCTACCCTACTTTGCTAACAGTTACTGCTCAATCAGGTAATGAAAAAGTGCCAATGAAGCCAACCCAACAGTTGATCCCATGATTGGGATTCCTCATCATGCTTGATGAAAATCAAAACTGAAATATGTAATGGCAACTGGTGATGGCTCGGGTCCTTGCAAAAAAAACATGATTGAACAGTTATACTGAAGAGGATCTCCATATAATTTGCAACTAGGTCAATAAAGATATGATCTATTTGTTGATTCTCCAGGTATTCATTTAGCATTTTAACATGGATAACTTTTCCATTCATATCCTCAATATTAGACCATGATTGCAACTGTGCAATTTCAGACTTATGCTTGCAAACAAAATATTCATCAATCATAAAATCAAAAGACAATACAATATATTTTGGTTTTGGAGACGTAAGATTCTCATAAAATTGTTTTGGATGTTGGAAACTGTAGGACTAAATCTGAGTATTCAAGAGCTCAATATCCTTTTCAATTCTTTCAGCAAATAACTCGAGAACACAAATTTTAATTTCATGAGAAAATTCTCTCGATTTCCAACAATGAAACATGGTTGTTAACGAAACTTCATCAATTCGAAACTCTTCTAACTCATCCCTGAATTCTTTTATAGATTCACAAGATATAGGATTTGCCACATACCCTGTCATCTTGAATCATCATCAATGTTCTAAAATCTGGATCCATTGGCAATGAAGTCGCTCGCGAAATTTGAAGCTCGGGATCTTGAACAATGAAGCCGTCAGGTGAATGGTACAGCCTTCCTGTGTTTGGCTTCTATTCACCGTCAGAAGTCAAATCTAAACTTCAAGTGCACTTCTAGAGAATGTTCCCCAGTACAGTCGCCAAAATGTTAACGCTCTATAATTTGCCCAAGGTTGCGGAGGCAGTCACAGAGGCAACATCAAACCACTTGGAGTCCTATATCTAGCCATCCAAGACTCAGAGAGGGCACTCTCTGTATGATTTAACTTGGTTTGGAATAGGGTATTACGCTAGTTATGATAGATTTGGTTTTTTTTTTTAAATGCTTGGTTGGAACAATGCTGGAAAACCATTGGGCAATGGAGTCAAATAAGTCGAGGTGATCAATTTGCAGAAGTATCAATCTCAAATGAAACAGGGCAAGGTATACATACTACTGGATTCGGTAAATTTAAATGAAGTGAGATAGAAGAAAAAGATCGAAGATCGATTAAGCAACAGAGCAATGAAGAATTCTGCAACTGAATATCAAAAGAAAACATTAATATCATCTGCAGCCAGAAATAGAGTGTATCTTTCAACAAATTCGGCTCATAAACTTCTACAAGATAATAAGGAAAGGAAAAACATATGAAAACAGAGAGACAATTTACAAGAGAAACACTTCACCAATAGCCATGGCACATGAATCCTGAAAACAATATGTTCTTGTACCCCTGCAAATTTAAAAAGGAGGCTCTATGAGCTGATTACAATATTTGGGAAAGTATCCCTTCAATAGGTTCCAACCCCTATCTATTACAAAAGAATTGTCTTTTATAATGAAACAATACCTCTACTCATTGATTTTCTAGCCAATAAACTCTAACAAAATCAAAACAAATAAATGCAAAATCAGTGAAATGCTTGAGGTTGTTGGAGTAAAATCTCCTTGGGATAGGAATGCTCCTCATAGCTGTTATCTTCCATCGATCCTCTGCTGATATCGAGCCCAGGAATCTGCCCTCTATCACTTTTGATAAATGCATTAGGCTTCCAACTATACTTTGTTCCTATCCTTGAGCTGCTCAAACTAAGGAAAAGTTGCCAGCAGTGCCAAGATTGCCAGCTCTATTTAAAGATGTCTCAAAATCCGGAGAAACTTGCCACCTATTTTTCGATTTCCTGTTGATTTTTTGCTCTCAATCCTCGAGCTCATATCGATGATATGATATCTACCACCTCACCCTAAACATGCTCTGCCATTTGTACCATTGAATTGGATGCCCTTCATATCTAGGATTGACCCTTTAACTTCCACATGTTCTTCATCGTTTTCTTTGACATGGAGAATTCTATTATGAAAATCAAGAGTCTTATATTGGTAGATGAAAGGAATTCCATCCCAGCATCCATCATGTTGTGAATCCCATTACTAAAGAGATGGGATCATCGAGGCTAAATCCAAATGTTTAAAGGGAAGTTTCATACATCAATAAGAGTAAATCTTTGACAAAATTATCATTCTTATATGCTTCCACCTTCTTTCTAAGCTCCTCCATGATATAATTCTTAGGATAAATTTCCATGACTTTTTGTTTGATGTGCTACTGTCTCTCAAGGCCTGGGCCTTCATGATCTTTGTCATGTTAGCAGTCCATTGATTTTCTCCAGTAATTAAACAGAAAGGAGAATGTAAAACATAATCAGAAATAACAACTTTCTATACCTTGTCACTAGGAATTTCCTTTGAACTTGATTCCTAATCTATTACCTAGAAATGCTTAATGTTTTCCTTCAGATACTCATTAATAATGACCAAATCCTCCATATAAATTGGACTTAGTGCTTAGACGTTTTGTGCAATTGATGTGTAGAGAAAAACCTCTTGGTCCCTTGTATTGAATAGGATCCTCCTTTTCATGACTTGGCTAGCACGATATTCAAAGTTGTATGTTCCCTCTGCATTCTAGTAATCATTCATTTGAAAAACTTCATGAACAGACCGAGACTTGACACTGTAATTTTAGTTGATGCAAACCTGAAGTGGCACATAATTGGGTTGTGAGATGGGATTGAACACAATTACTACAAGCATATATCCCTACAATTGTTCGGCTAAACCAACTTTCAATATCAAAATTCATGGTAACTGGTATCACGCCAATAGCAGAAATAGCCCCATGTGAAAGGAGAAATCCCTAAATGCCAAAAAATGAAATTGTATTTCTCACACCTCCATTTGGAATTCAGACATAGAAAAATTTCTTTGATTAAGACCCCAAATCCAATATTTCATCAAGAAGATATGTTTGCACCATATCCTCAGAACCAGACCACTTGCAATTACCTACAAATACTTGCCAATCTTTCCAGCATCCAATTCTCACAATCGTTATTGTTAGCACTTGACATTTTGAATTCACACTTTATCCACGACGAGCTCTACGCTTGATACATAAATTGGATTGGATAGCACACCTGTCGCTGAGGTTGGAATGAAGACTATATTTGATGTATATGATTAAGCGTTGTCGGTACCTAGATTATATCTGTATGGCATACCATCAACTGCATACCTTGTCGACACGATGCTTTGATGTTTGGTCGGTAGGATTTGTAAAAGTAGGCTCTGACTTTCAACACTTGAAAGCTTGGCTTTGATCATTCCTCTGACACCTGTGAATTTCATGGCGGGCGTCCATCCCCCTACACCTGTAGATATTAGCAACTCACATCTTGTTTCTTCTCAACACCTGCATGTTTCCTTAGGCACCTGGCGTTAGGGTTTTAAATCTGCATTTTTGTATACTCAATGGGATATATCCCACATCGGTCGACCAAAAGAATAGTTTGATTTTTATATATGTGAATGTTCGCATGGGTTGTCGATGAAGTGAGCCCAAGGCTACCCTCTTGTGTTTGGCATTGGTACTTGTATGATATTGCATACTACATAGCTTGAGGTCTCGGAGCTAGGCCTACGGGCTATCAAATTTTTGATGAAAATTTCAATGAGATTTTTTTTTTAAATCTCTACAAAGGCTAAGAAGGTCAAATTTGGTTTAAAAGGCCAAATTTGGCTAATAAAGCCAAAGTTTAGGTTAATAAAACCCACATAAAATTTGCAATATATAATTTTTTCCATTCAAACCAATTCATAATTTCTTGCTAAAAATGCACAAGAATTTTAACTTGCTTTGAAGCTCGTGTGCAGGTACTCATCTTATGCTTGGTCAGTGTCGTGCGTTTTTTTACGCCTTTACATATTCACTGTACGTCATGAGAAATAGTGTTATGAGAAATCTGCTTTATGCCTTACATAGATAGATATCGGTCAAAGTACTGATTTCCCTATTATAGGGTCCTAACACCCTCTCAACATTGTTTTCTTTGAAATGTGTGTGCTCCAAAATTGTTACATGTTTTTTCACCAATATCATCACACCATGTGTAATGTAACTCGATATGTAATTGTGATTTCGAAATTGTTTGTTTTGTATGCATAATGCCATGTATGTTTCCTATAAGCATAGAATATCAAATTGCATTGTGTCATAGTCATTGAGTATATCATCCATATGTGCATGTAATTTGTGTGTGTTAAGCGAGAGAATTGATACAGATGAGTTTGTTTGTATGGATTGGTAATCATACTGCAGATTCCACTTTGCGGTAGTCCTAAGGCATTGCATCTCAATTACAACTTTGTTTTTGACTTTGAAGTTATCTTTTGTAAGAGGACTTAGTAAATACAAGGAGTCCATACTTCTGACATGGGACAGTGTTGTGTATACAAGTCCATGTATTTGAATTCCATTAGGCTCAAATGCAACACTATCAAGTGTTATTCCTTGTGATCTGTGGATTGTACATGCACATGCAAGTTTAATTGGAAATTGTTTTTGAATCTTCAATCGACCTGTCTTTGTTGATGTTGATATTGGTTTTGATATTTGCAAGATAGGTATCCAATCGCTTGCAGTGTTTGAATTATATAGATAAGCCAACTTGTTTTCTTGTCAGTGGCTTATATGCAGTTCATGGAACTTAATCCAAAGGACATCAAGTTTTTATGTTGTGGTATAGCCTTTGAGTATTCCATATGCACCATTGACCAATCCATCATGTGAATCATAGTTACATGCATATATTTCAACCAGCATGTCTACTTTCAGGACAAGTTGCAAAGGTAAAGTGGTTGTATGTTCATGATGTGGCACATTTCCATGGTTGTCTTCTTCGAGGTAAATTGAATTGATGATGATATCATCACTAGGCATGAGCAATAGCATGAACATGTTATGCATTGCAGCATCCCTATTTGTGTAGAACGGGTAAGGGAAGGTTGGGTCTGTTGGTGCAGTTCACATGCACCTCAAATTGATATATGTTAGGTCATCATGGGTTTGGTTGTTTGTCCACATTATATTCAGAATTGCAATAAATGTTTCATCTATCTGACGCATTGTAGTATGCAATTCAAAGAATTTAATATTGTCTTTCCAGAATTCATGCGTCATTGTTTTGATGTTGACCATAGGTTGTTCAAATATCAAAGAATCTTGGATGGGTTGTGCCTGGTAAAGATCCCCACATAATATCATGTCAATGTTTCCAAAGTATTTATTATGCACATGTTTTATGCTTCTTAGTCGGTTGTCAATCGAATAAAAGAAGCGAATTCCAATCAAAGATGCCTCATCTATGAAGACAAGTTGCAGTTCGTCATAAATCTTAGACAAGGTATCTAACATTTCCTTGCCGAGTGGAAGAAACTGTGACTTGTTGAAAGGCATCAAAAATGCAGAGTGGATTGGTGTTCCACCTGCATTATATGAAACTTTTCCTGTGTATGCAACTCTTAGGCCCTTTGGTTTCATAGGATCAGAGGAATTGTTTGAATCATAGATTCATATAAACATTTGGAATAGTTCTTTTGTTGTGAATGTCTTGCATGTTCCTTCTCCGCCTGTAAGGAACAAGTGCACAAGAGTGTGCATGTTCAAGTGCAATGTCCATTAGAATTGTTTGTTGTTCTCGATTCAAAAGACATATGATTCTACGGTATTCATTATTTTCAATAAGGAAATGATGTTTTGTGACTTGAAAACCAAGATTGATATGTTTTTCAATGTTGCGTGCTTGAGGACGAGGAAAATCTGCTTGGAATCCATAGGACTCGTAGGGAGTTCTGGTTGTTTTTTGGTTTGTGAATGTATCATCAAGATTATTAGGGTTTTCTAGTTCATTAACTCCACTTTATAAATCACCCCATGTTGGATTAACATTGTAAGTAGATCTAGATTCATTGGTTTGCACTATAGTCTCAGAGGCAACATACACAGCTTCCCATGTAACCAAGTTATGTTTTAATGTGTTTTCATTTTCATCGAACGGAACATATAATAGTAGTTTTTCTCCACAATAGTTTTCATAGTCAGTATGTTTGTTGTATTTGACAAACTATATCACATACAGTTTTTTTCTTTTTGATATGGGTGCACCATTTTTTTTGTAATGTGATACGAATTCTGCTACGTAGATATGCTTAATAGGAGATGGGCGTTGGAGGTAATAATCAATAATAGAGAGGCATAGAACGTCCTCTGAATTTTCAGGCTCTTGTTCTAGAAAAGATGGTGGTTTAATCACAAATGTGTGTTTCTCAAGTGGATATGTGTTTATGAAGACACATTTTCTTGAACTAAAATTGAGGGGCTGGGAAAGTGAAATTTGGACTGCTTGTTGAGCAGACATTTGTTGAATATTAAGTAATGTATTACCAATTGTGTGTATCATTTGTATAGAATCAATATGACTTCTTTCATTTTCTTTCTATATTCTTCTGAATGCACTTGTCATAGATTTTTCAACCTTTGTCATATACGAGGTACAGTACGATGTTGCAGCATATGCATTGAGGACATACTACGCATCTGTATTTGCATTCCACATAACTGGCATTTCCTTGGAGAAATTGTTGTTCCAGATATGGGAAAGTTTTCGTTTAAGGAAAATTGTTGGTTGTTTAAGCGTACATTGTATGGCTTGGATGTACTCATCTTCTGTTAGATTCAGCTCTGTCAAGAAGTCATCGAAGCTCATTAACCCATCAAAGTCTCATTGTTCTAGAAACGTGAACAAGGATCTAGATTTATCAATGAAAACATTTTCCTCTAAACTAAGTGGCTCTATGATTCTTGTTGTTCTCATTGGTGACACAGGGAAGTTGTATCTACAATGCAAGTTTTTTTTGTTTTCTACAACTTTTTGTATGATAATGTCTATGAACTTTGGCAAGTTCTAGATCCAAATGATATGTGTTGCATGTTATGTATTTGTCCACAAACTGTTCGATCTATGAGTTGTTGTCTGATCCATAGACTGGTGCACCCTCTATCCACAATAGTGTGTGGTCATGCTCACTCCCCCTATTTTGGAATTCGGTCACAAAAAAGTAGTCTGATATTTTTCTTAAAAACGTTTCCTCATGGCATATCAATTGTCTCAAAGCATTTATTTTATGTCTATAGTAGTGAGTACATGTCACTGGGTCTTTCCTTATGAGGTAGTCATTGCTATCATTTTCTAGTGTATCCATTCATTTTTTACGCTTCAAGTTCTTATGCAAGTTAGATACCGCAGCCACCAATGGATCCCAGCAATTCTCTACACTTGTAAATGTGATGAAAAATGTTTGCGGTCCCAATTGTCAGATCATTGCAAAAATAGTTTTCTTGTTTTGTTGAAAATAGTGAGGAGAGTGGCGAATGTTTTTGAAACCTATGTATCCAATATCATATTTCAGGATTTTTTCTAGGTTTACTTTGCACTTGACATCTTTGGAAAACAACTTTCTTCCTTGTAGTTGGCCTTTTTTTATTCGCACCCACATGCAAGACAACACTTTCTCTATTATTATGTGCATTGTTTTTAAAAAAAAATTCGTTATGTGACAGGAGAAGTCATCGCTTGAAAGTAGCAGCTCCTATTGAACTATTTTATGATAACTGAATCATTATGTAATGTCACTGGAACGTGTATCTCTATAGAAAAATGTTGGGAAGTTCATTTCCTCAACAAATTTGTCCTTGAATATTCCAAGTGGAAATTGCCCCTTACCAGGTGCAATGTTGACAATCTTGTCTTGCAAGTCACGAATGTGTTATGAATCAGTGAATCCATGTACCAATGTCTCAGCAGGTGTTTCAGTCTCTGATTCATCACTTGTATCAAATTCACTAGCAGTTTTGAGAGTCTGTGCAGAGATGCCATCCCCTTCTCCGAGAACACTATTCCAATTCTCATTTATACAAATCTTATGTGCTTTGTACAGGGCTCTGGAACATAATTCTTTTAATGATTTCATGACAACATGCACACGCACTTTACTTGTCTGATATGCATTCTTGTATTGCAAGCATCTTTTGAGAGCCACAACAATTGTCATTGTATCGCTAATGAATTGTGGCAAGGATTTTTGCACAACATCTAGTTGGATAGGCACATTAATAATTGATCCTGTTAAGCCCATTTGGGGTCGTTTATAGCCCCAGGGTCTAATTTGTGCAAATGCAATTAGCAGAGATACAAATCTCTCTTCAAGCTCTGTAAGCGCACTTACATATAGTAGTGGCTTATTACATCGTATTTGGTCAAGCATTGCAAACTGTGGCAGTTTTCCATTTTCAAGTGATCGTTTGCATGGAAGACAAATTTTGTCGCTGGAAAATGTTTTATCATTTAGTGTCAAGCGAACGTATTTTTCTTCCAAATCAGGTGTGAAAGACTTAGTTTTTTTTGCAAATTTCAATTGATCGCAAATTGCACATGCAATTGAAGGAGTGTCTTTGATTTGTTTCACATAGGTCTTTCGTCCATCTTTCTTCCATAGGGAAGTATGCACCGAAAGTGTTTGTTGGTTTTCATTGGTAGCAGTTCCTGTTGTTGGTTCTAGTCCACGAAATGTGATTTTTTCCTCTCAGACAGTGCCATCACCATTGTGGGAT
This sequence comes from Picea mariana, assembly GCA_032191745.1. Taxonomy (NCBI): domain Eukaryota; kingdom Viridiplantae; phylum Streptophyta; class Pinopsida; order Pinales; family Pinaceae; genus Picea; species Picea mariana. The sequence goes on along the minus strand of JASDQU010373739.1, from coordinate 34,451 downwards.
ATGGGACCATACCTGTTTCTCTTGTGTTTTGAACGAACAATTTTGTTTAGGTTGTGATATGTCATTTTTTGTCTAGAAGGAAGCGTAGTAATGTATTTTTTTCTCTCACGTACGAACTTTTTCAAGTTGTGATAACTTATTCTACGTTTTTTGTTCAAGGGAAGGATCACTTCATGGAAACTGGGATGAGTTTCATTCTGATTAAATAGCATAGGAAACTTATGTAGATTCGATGTGGTTTGGATGGCATTGACACTGGACCCTGGACTGGTAGTATTTCCCATACCATCAATTTATTTTTTCCTCTCACGTATGACCTTTTTCAAGTTGTGATAAGTTAGTATACATTTTTTTGTTTAATCCCTCTTTGGCCTGATCACAACTGGGACGAGTTTCACGCATGACCTTTTTCAATTTTTGATAAGTTAGTCTACATTTTTTGTTTAATCCTTGTATGGCCTCATCACAACTGGGACGGGTTTCATTCTCATTAAATAACATGCTACAGGTATGCACATTCAATGTGGTTTGGGTGGCATGGACAATGGACCTTAGACCAGTGGTATTTCCCATCAAAGTTTGATAATGTATATGTGGCATATCTGTTTTCAATGAGATGATGTCTATTGTTCGATCGTATTTTGAATCAATACACTAGGAATGGACACTGTCATCTGGAAGGTTCGACCAAACCTGGATATTTACTCAGAAATTGTTGGAATATTTTCTAGGAGGTATGGAAAAAGGTATTGATGAAAACAGCTAAAAGCCTATTGGCTACCACCTATAATTGCATTGCAAAAGGATTGAACAGTGTAAATCGGCAACGACTACACATCAAACTCTGTTTCTACCAAATAGCAAATTTCATTGAACAGACTATCTCCACAACTAGATGCAATAGTTGTTGTTATCTGCAAGCCATGACACTGCACACGATGTATAATCTATTTCCATTGCAATTCAAGGTCATTGCAAATGAGGGACAAGTAAATATGAGGTCCTCCAAGATTTCATATGGATAATTTTATATACAGTAGTGGTTCATAATGACCACTGACAGAATTGGCATCATGGAACAAGATGCAATATGGATCGTTGGATACAGTTCTATTGAATAGTAGATATCTTGTTTTTGTTGTCAATGACCACATTCCAATTGATATATTGAGCCACTTAGACATCCACCGTATACAAAATGTATCTCCCCAAATTCCCCTCTCATGTGTAGGAAGAACTACAGATGCAGACAACCGCATCTTTGAAAAATACTTAGTGACATCATGTATTCCATGCAACTGCCAAAGAAAGTCAGATGCCAATTCGTATTCATACGACTCCAATGCCTCGGGGTCTCCATTTTTTAAATAGTCCAATAAATA